>JAHKKF010538247.1:0-36445 GCA_019740295.1 Labeo calbasu
GTCTCGGGTGTACCCAGAATGTGTCTGTTAGTTTCAGCTCAAAATACCCCACAGATCATTTATTATATCATTTTGAAAACGTCTATTTTTTGAGTGGAAGCAGAAACACGTTGTTTTCTAAGTGCAGGCATCCAAAGCACTTGTACAGAAAAATTCTCTTTCATGCCTTATTGCACTTAAACGGTCAAATACACACAAGTTCATATTAAAAGCACACATAAGTTACAAAAACATAATCGGTTATGTCTGTGAAGGTAAACAGCTGGGAAAGAATCGCATCTTTATATTAGATCTGTGTATTAAGTGACAGCATTAAGTGTAATATGCATTACCTTTACTGCTGTCTACACTGTTAATATGACTCAAACAATAAAATATAAACAGAAAATCACTCATTGGACTAAATAACGTCTACAGCTTTGACAAGAAGACATTTTTTTACTTGAATGCTGCTTTTAAATGCTCCAGCATGAAGATAAACATGGCAGATTGTGTGTGGCTCAATCAGGGCGGGGTCTCTGCTAATACGGTGGTGACTTTTAACAGTAGTGGGCGGGGCCTGTAAAATGTGACATCACATTTCAAAGATTCTGTAAACGGCTTCTTCAGAGACACTGCTTATGATTTATGGGGATTAAAAAAAAAAAGGAGCAGGTGGATTTTTATAGGGCCCTATGAAATCCGTTTCATTTTTTTCCAAATTCCGTTTTTTCCATTTTAATTTTTTTGGATTCTGTTTTTTCCCGTTTCAATTTTTAATGGTTAAATTAAATGGTTAAATTAAATTTTATTATTTAAAAGTGCATGTCTAATTAATTAAAATCATGAAACTTATACAATTTCACATCAATTTAATACAGGTTTAACAAAAATGATGTGTTTAAGGCCCTATGAAATGTTTTTTTCTCTCACCATATGTTTTATTGTTATAAAAATTCTGTTTTAGCATGTCTAATTATTTGAATGCATACATAATTTTTTTAAAATTTATTCTTAAAATAGCCTTACGAAGGGTTTTTTTTTTTATCCTTAGTAATTCTGAGTTGTGTATTTAAAATGTTCTGGTTATGAAATGAAGGCATAAAACATTAATTTCATTTATTTTTTAATTATTGAAAATTTACTTTTTTTGGCAAACAAAGGGGAATTTACTAATAAAATTAAAACATTGAAGAAATGTTGTGTGATTATACCCTAAAAAATTATGTTCGTTTCATTTTAGTAGAAGTAGTAATAGCAGTAATATATTTCTGGCACAATGTCTTCAAGTTAAACCGGACTTTTATTTTGACGGGTTGCCATGTCTACCTTTACATTTCTGTGTGTATATGATATAACACTAGTTTTCCAAAATGGAAATGGAAATGCAACGGTCAAATGCTCATGAAGTGACTCTCAGCAGATACTGTTCATGTATGTCGTCATTTAGTGAGACGACAGACGCTGAAATCACCACAAGCATCATGCGCGCTTCAGTGTGTGTAGTAAACGCTCCATTCATTAAAACAGAGACACGCAGAACATGCAGGATTCACGTTTAAATGGTATTTTTGTGACGTAATATTTACAGATACTAGTCCATATTGCGGTTTGATTTAGTGTAATGACCTACTGTTGATTAATTCATTCAGACTTTGACAAATTCTGTGACATTCCGCGTTATTCAGTAATTCCGCGTTATTTTTATGACTTGATTCCGAAATTCATTGTGGAAATCATAGGGCCCTAGATTTTGATCATTATAGGCTGGTTGTGTACACACACACTGCCAATACACATTTATGTTCAAACAACATGTAAAAGTGAATTTTGCATGATAGGTGCCCTTTAAGATTGCCAACTATTAAAAGGGCCTAAAACTAACATTTAGCCATACCATGACCAGTGACTTGAGAAAATGTACTTGTCATTAATTTTTTTTTTTTTATTAGCCATGAAACTATATGCTTTATTAAAAAAAAAAATTGGGAAAAACCAAAAATTGAAAATGTAATTATTATTATTAATATATGTATTATTATTACTATTAAATCAAATTAGAAAAATTAAATAAATACAAAAAGTCACATGTGGAGCCGCATTTACTGCGAACTGTGAAATACAACAGCACAACAAAGCTAATCTAAATTGTTTTCTCAGGCATTGTTAGTATATATAAAGAGTTCCGGGCCAACTGGCGAGTAACACAGTTTCATATACTCGCCAATGCTGATTTTCAGCGCTGACAATAAACTACTATCTGTGCATCGGTGTTGCCTCAGTCATTGGCACAGGGCCTGAGAAAATATGCAAATTCACTGCGTTAACGGTAGACACCGTCTCACAAATGTGGAGCTAAAGTGATGCTCTGTATTGTGCCTGAAATTGAGAAAATTGTAACGTTTTAGTGGAAACGCATTTCCTCCTCCCTCTCTCAATCTTCCTAGGCTAAGAAACTCATTGGAACGTGTGAATCCATTCATGCCACCTGTCCCTGCTGTTAAACCGGTGTGACTACCTTGCAGGAGCACTGTCATTGTCAGGAATGGCTAAACGGATAGGGGGAGTAGAGAAGAACAAAAAGAGGATGCAGAACGGAAAAAAGGGGCATGAGACATAGAAAAATGTAAAACAGATTACATGACTGCTGCAGTTACAATTCACTTTAACAAAACACATTTTGAAAAAATCATTTTCTTCCAGTTTTCCACAAACCCTCTTGAAGATCCCAGCTTGAAAACCCCTGGCCTAGAAGATTACCATGCCGCTTTATTTGACAGCGAGATAAAGTCACCCCGTTTACTTCCCTAAAACACGTTCCCAGTATTGTCGTTGAATATCCTGTTTCACTAAGAAATATGACACATTGCGGAAGTAAAATTGGTTCCAAACGTCGTTTCATGTTGACATTAGACAGACTAAAGCTTGTAAAATAATATATCTTTATAAAACAATAGCTTGATTCAAGCTCAGGTTCTTAGCAACAACTGAAACTGTAGCCAAACATTACAGAGAAACTAGATTATATGAAACCAGCCAAACAGAGAACACCGAGACGATAACGCAAGCAATTTATGATGTGCCAGCGAGTGAGCTATAGCTCTGGAACAAATATTCAGTAAAACAGCTTTGCAAACAATTAGGGAGACGTAACGAGCAAGACCCCTTCCTGACAAAGATGTTTAAGATTCAAAAGTTATACTAGCCGTTTCCAGCTAATGCCAGTTTGACAATGGCGACCATCTAACTGATGACTAACAATGAGGTACTTTAAATGTGGATAAATAGCTCTCGGCTGTTACTCTCTGAAAGACCCCAAACATCAAGCTGACTCAGAGTGGTTTGTGTACATCTGGTTTGAAGCTTCCAGGAAGGGTTCAGTTCTTCATTCGTTTCCACTGGTCAGGCTCTTCTGGTTTAAGCGCTTTGTGTCATTTTCTGCAAACAGATCCTTCAGGGACGATCCTTAAGGTGATTTTTTTGCACCCTCAGATTCCAGATTTTTAAATAGTTGTATCTCGGCCAAATATTGTACTATCCTAACAAACCATACATCAAACTTATTTATTTAGCTTTCAGATGTATCAAAAAAGGGTCCAGGGTCACATTTATGAACTTCTGGTTCCTTTGTCCCAGAGTCAGTGAGTTGTTTTAATGGGTTTTTGTTAAATCCCTAAAATGTCTTAAAATATTTTCACGTTTTATGCTATGACATAAAATACATCAATAATACTCCACTTTATTTTAAGTTTTAACAGTCACTGACAAATGGCTAAATGGTACTGCAGGCTAACTTTAAAGAAGTAGTTCACTTCCAGAACAAAAATTCATAGATAATGTACTTACCCCCTTTAATAACCTCAAACGCTCGTCTTGTCTAGCTCTGCGTGAACTCTGTGTATTCCGGTTCAATACAGTTAGGATATGTCGAAAAACTCCCATCACAATTTACCCTCCTACTTTAAAATCGTCCTACATTGATGCAGAAGTATCGTCCCAGTGTTTACAAAGTGAAAATTCCACCAAGGTCAAAGGCCCTTTACAAAAAAAAAATGTAAAACACCGATGTAGGATGATTTTGAAGTTGGAAAAGAAAATGAGATTGGAGTTTTTCGACATACCCTAACTGTCTTGAACCGGAATACACAGAGTTCACGCAAAGCTAGACAAAACAAGCATTTGAGGTTAAAAAGTATACAAATTGTACAAATTATTTAGAAAATAACTGATCATTTAGCTAGATAAGACCCTTCTTCCTCAGCTGGGATTGTTTAGAGCCCTTTGAAATTGCATTTTGGAAGCTCAAACTCATGGGCACCATAGAAGTCCACTATATGAAGAGAAATCCTGAAATGTTTTCCTCAAAAAACTATTTCTTTCGACTAAATAAAGAAAGACATGAACATCTTGGATGATAAGGGGGTGAGTACATTATCTGTAAATTTTTGTTCTGGAAGTTAACTACTCCTTTAACTCATACAAACTATTTTACATCAAATTTTTCCAACTTTTAGATTGATAAATAATAAGACTGAAAGAGAAGTTTGAACTGGTCGAGACCTTGAAGTCATGCAACTATGGTGTAGCACGTTTATAGCATAATGTTAAATTTTTACTTCGGGCGATTGTGTTCATGTGTGAAGATATCCTGATGAACAAAACATGTAAGAAACAAAAACTGTTGGTCACAAAGCTTATTTTTTGTCAAATAAAAAAAAAAATCCTATTGTTTTATGGCCAGGAGAACCAGGGTGATGCTAACCTCCTGGCTGGCCTACAAAACCATCCCTGCAGAATTTACAGTAAGGTCAACTTTGATTTAATTCCCATTTTAAGCATTGTTTTAATGCCATAAAAAAACTTTTTAAGGAGCTGTTTTGATTATTACTATATGAGTAGTCCTTAAAGGGGATTGCTTTGTCTGTTATTACGGTTTCATATGCACTGAGTATTTATGCGTTTTTGATCTAAATCACAGCAGCATCCATCTGTGAAGGATGTAGTAGGCTGTAAAACATACACAACTGTTAGCCAATCAAAGCAGTGGGCGTTTACTTCCAAGTCTACAATTTACCACGCCTATTCAAACACAGGGTTCTGATGGGGGGAGGACAGAAAATAGCCTATTATTTGTATTTATATATGTATTTTGATGTAAAAATCTTGATAACATAAGTGAACCTCAGTACAAAATAATAAAAAAGGCAGTTCATGACCCCTTTAAGACTGAGTTTTAACAGTTCTTAGCTGTTATAAACGCTGATTAAATAGCCGTTTTTGACTGAAGTAACAAGGTTTACGTCTCCAGCCCCTGCAGGTTGTATCCACAGATGGATTGTGCCTGAAAGAAATCGACAAGAGAATCGAATTCGAGATCGTTAATCCACGACGAGAATCTAAACAGCATGGCGTGACATCATGAATGAAGATGATGGGAAACAGAGAGCGAACTCATAAATGTTTCAGCTCCATCCATGAGGTAGCTCTGCTTCCTTTGTGCATGCTAACAAAGGCAGTCAGAACCGTTTATTGAAGCTAGTGTAAACAACATTCAACTGCGCAGCCACATTTTACTCTCCACCACCCCCCGGCACGACGACACACCCTAAAACACACACACAAACACAGAATGTTTTATCACGAGCTGATTTCCATACTGGCTGCCATCTCACCTGCCTGCTGGGTGTTGTGAACCAGCCTGCGCATGCTAAACGCTTGTGCGTGTGCACAATGCATTTGTATTTTACTTTCGTCCCTCGCCCTTGTAGCACATTCAATCACTCTATTTATCTCATTCCCGTTGCGATACACTCTTTCATTGCGATTCTTACTCTCGTTTCCTGCGCTTGTTTCTCTCAACCACTCCCTCCTTTTTCTCAGTATGCGTGCGCTCTTGGGGTTGGGTTTTCTCTAGCAGCTAGACACTCATTAATAATCCAGCGTAGTGCTGGAATCCACCAGCTCCTCCGAGGGAGTCCAAGACTCCAGTGAAGCAGAGGGTGTTATCTATCTATCCATTCACCCTTCCACTATCACTCTCTCTGCTTCTCCACCTGCATGGAGAAGTCGCACAAACCGTGAGGCGAGAAGTATGCTAGCCATCTAAGCAATGTCATATCAAAGAACGCTAGTGCAAATCTGCGGATTTGAAGCAGAGGAGGCTGATTGGTTGCTCTCCCAATGAAGGAGACAGAATGAGGACACGCTGGGGCTGGTTCTTCATTCAGCGGCATAATAAACAGCACATGCTGCTCCAGCACTGCAGGAAGGGGCGGAGTCACTGAGTAAGTGAGGAATTAAACATGAGCTGAGTGGAGGACACGCCCACTTGTATACTATATCTTTTATGCGTGGCTGTGAGCAGGCAAATGTGCACGTCCTAGCCTGACCTGAACATAAACAACTAAAGAATCGCTAGAGCACTGTTTAGAATAGGAACCTGAAAAACTGACGTTAGCAAATCTGGACGCTGTAGATACACTAAAAGGGTCGTACACTTGAGAAAGAGGTTTGTTGTTGTGAGCCGTTAGGGTATCATCGGACAAACACAGTCAAAAGACTGGAGGAAGTGAAAGATGATATTAAAAGTACTTCCACTATCTGCATGATTCAGATTCACCTATACGTCCAAGGCTTCTCTAAGCTTTTGAATTGCTGTCAGTGCTCGTCCAGGACCAGCCTTAAAGGAATAGTTCACCCAAAAAATTCTGTCATTCATTTGTCACCCTCATGTCGTTCCAAACCTGTAAGACCTTTGTTCATCTTCAGTACATATATTAAGATATTTTTGATGAAATCCGAGAGCTTTCCGACCCTGCATAGACAGCAATGAAACTGAAATGTTTAAGGCCCAGATAGTGCAGTAAGGACATCATTAAAATAGTCAATTTTTAAAATGTGACATCAGTGGTTCAACCGTAAGGTTATGAAGCTATGAGGAAAACCTTTTGTGAGACATTTTAACAACGTCCTTACTACCTTTCTGGGCCTAGAGTGTGTCAGTTGCGTTGCTGTCTATGCAGGGTCAGAAAGCTCTTGGATTTCATTAATAATATTTTAATTTCTTCTTACGGTTTTGGAACGACATGAGGGTGAGTAATTAATGACAGAATTTCATTTTTGGGTGAACTATCACTTTAATATGATTTACATAAGTTGGATATTTTTTAATGGATCAATATTTTTTGCATAACATTCTTATCAGGGTTATTATCCTTAATTAAAACTAAACCTTTTTTGCATTGAAATAATGCTGAAATAAGATAAAGTACAAATATTATATGAAAAACAAACTAAACAAAACATAGATGTTGCCAACTAACTGAAATAAGTTCACGTTAAAACATGTCAAATTAAACAAAAATACATAAAAACTAAAACTGAACTAAAAGCTGAAATAAAACCTTAATGGTAATATCTAAATAATACAATTAAATAATAAAAACTAATAAAAATGACAAAAGCACACAGTTACTACAATTACAAAAGCAGCAAAATTACTAAACAGTACACTAAAATTATATATAAAAAAAAGCCAAATTCTTTAATAATATATATAATTCTATAATAAAATCTACAATAATATAATAATAGTATTAAAATTACACTATCAGCCAATCAATACTCTCTGATGTTACTGGTAGGTTTAGGCTTATGATTGGACAACATCTTTATCAACCAATAATTTTTGTTTTGTAAAATTTGTTTCTACGGGTAGCTTCGAGTTCAGTGGTTCCCATTCACAAATAATTGCACCAATTGTTACTTAAGCAAAACAGGTAGGGTCATGTAAGCCCAAGTACATGCATAATAATAATAAAAAAGGAAAAAAATATTTATACACATATATTTACCAATACAATTAAATCTAAAAGCATTTTATCACTCTAAAAAATGATGGATTTAAAACAACCCAGCACTGGGTGAAATATGGACAAACCCAGAGACTAGGCTGTTTTGGTTAAATTTTTAACCCAACCTTCTGGGTAGTTTTATGTAACTCAAATATTGCTTAAAATGACTATATTTCTTGTTTAAATTAACCCAAAATAGATTGGAAATTAACATTTATTAATATGTTCAATAAATGAACATTTATTATTAAGTTGAATTAATAATGGTTAAATAATAAACTCTTTTTTTTATTTCTTGAAATGTTCACCTTTTAATTATTGCTGATGCCTCTAGTAATTATGTGTCTGATATTTAATTTATAACTTATTTTGGGTTCATTTTAAGCCAGCCATATTGTAATTTTTAATTAATAGTTGAGTTAAATAAAACTACCCATTTAACCCAACTGCTGGGTCAAAACAACTCAGTGACTGGGTTCGTCTATATTTCACTTAGTGCTGCGTTGGATTTAACCTACCATTTTTAGAGTGTATTTTCACATTATATTACATTATATTATATTGTAAGTGACCCTGGACCACAAAACCAGTCATAAGTAGCACGGGTATATTTGTCGCAATAGCCAACAATACATATACTGTATGGGTCAAAATGATCGATTTTTCTTTTATGCCAAAAATAATTCAGATTTTAAGCAAAGATCATGTTCCATGAAGATATTTTGTAAATTTCCTACCGTAAATATATAAAAACTTAATTTTTGATTAGTAATATGCATGGCTAAGAACTTTAAAGGCGATTTCCTCAATATTTAAATTTTTTCCAGAGGTTCAAATAGTTTTATCTCAGCCAAATATGGTCCTATCCTAACAAACCATACATCAATGGAAAGTTTATTTATTCATGATGTACAGATGTCAATTAAAAAAAAATTGTCCCTTTTGACTGGTTTTGTGGTCCTGAGTCACATATTGTATTATATTTTATGATGTTATATTATATTATACTATATAAAACGAATGCATGTATGACAGGAATGTTGTTGAGATCCAAGAAAGGATGTTGATCCAGGAATGTGTCTAACTCGTGCAAATCACTTGCTTAGCTCAAGGCATCCCATTTGATTCCCATATTATCCATCAGACTGCTTGATGTGAAAATTTAAATCCAGCCCTTAGGTGTTACTGTACACATGGTATTACATCTGAGTCATCCACGCTAACATCTCTAGCATAGCTTCACAGTGTTGATAATCCACTGAGGCTAAAACAGTCTTGCAAAGCCAGAGTGATCCAAAACAACTGTGTTAGCACAATAGCGATGGCTCTATTAGCGTACCTAGCATTGTTTTTACACAAAGATGACATGGAGCACCTCGCCTGGACACCTCCCTAAGGAGACTTCTAGAAGAAAGCGGTAAATGGGTCTTTTCTGTAGTCTCTCAGTGAAACAGCTGTCCGTTTAAGGATCATGTAAGCCTGAGATTATCTTCAGAGGAAACAGATGTTGTACGGTAGAGATATTCTCACACTCTTGGCTCTTTAATAAAGAAAGAAACCACTTTTTTTGTGCTGAACAGAAGACGCTGCAGCCTTCCTGTTTGTTTCTTCCACCTAAAGGGTCTCGTTTCTGCATGGGCATTTTCTGAGAGGGAACAGCAGAGGTCAAAGGTGTCTTATTTCGGAAAGCACTGAATACAGAGGAGAACAATAGTAGTCATGACACTGCCTTCTGGGAGTGTGTGAAGGTCATGTCTGAAGGTCATGCTCACTGCACAAAACATTACAATTCTCATGTCTTGGTTTCATCAGGCAACGAATGGAACTGGAATACATTTTTTTTTATTTTTTTGTCTTAAAGGGAACCCGGGGTATTAAAACCTGAATGGCTTAACATAACAATATCTCTTACTGAAATTTTTAGTTGAAAACCCATGAAGGATATACGTTATTTAAAAAATCTACATCATTTATACATATTTTGCGCTATAGGGGGCACCATTATTTCGATGACGTGAAATGGTTGCACTCTGTGAGCTACTGCCACTACCTGTTGCTATTTTTACCACAACATAACTTGGAGAATAAAATACTGATACGATGACCACAGCTACTTAAAGAGCTTACGGGTAGAAATGGATATAAGCGCAAGCTTAACCCAAATGCCGTACCATTGATTTTTCCCCACAAGGAGTCTAAATGCCCCAGATATGATGCCCTGCTTTGAGAAACTCCTTCAGTGGATACGCCGTCATGACAAGCATCACCATGTTTACATCCTGCCAGGATGGCATCTAGCGTTTCTTGTCTCTGCCATTTGCAAGCTCTTTCAGTAGCTGTGGTCGACTAAAACCCTCAAAGACATCAGGGCTAATGTGGAGAAAACAAAGACGAGAGTCTTTAGGAAGTTTTATTCGTCCACAGGCATCTTCAAATTGTTTTCTCCTCTTCTTATTGCTAGGAAAGCAGTGAAGACTTACTTCACTTCTCTTGTTGCCCTTCGACTGAAAATTACAACCAAAAGCCGCACAATGTGGCATCATATCAGTATTTTATTTTTCAAGTTGTTTTGTGGTAAAAATAGCAACAGGTAGCACCAGTAGCTCACTAATTGCAACCATTTGGCGTCATCGAAGTGATGGCACCCCCCCATAGTCCAAAATATGTGGATTTTTTTAAAATAACAAATCCTTCATGGGTTTTCTACTACATAGTTCAGTAAGAGACGTCATTTATGTCATATTAAGACATACAAGTCTTAATACCAGAGGTTCCCTTTAACCTGTGGTCACATTTACCATTATACAGTGAATTTTTTATGGGCAAAAGCCAGTCATTTCAACAGGAATCCACGTGATCAGAAATTCTGTGTGAGGCCGAAAAATTAGCTCTCACAGATTTCACAACAGACCAAAAGAAAGCTGCTTGGATGCCACTGACAACAGACAATTAACTCGTTTTGTGAAATTTCAAGAAATGTTGCTAACGTGACTACACTGTAAAAGTGAACATGAAATAAAATTGCACTCCTAGTCTTAGTGTGAACGATTCATCAGCATATACTGTTTCAAAAAAAGCAATCCTAGGGAAAAATAAATATACTAAAATGCATTTGAAATACATTTATTTCATGCTAAGTATTCTACAAATACATTTACATATTTATGTACTCAAATACATTCCAATTCTACTTTTAATATACTAAACTGGTATATTTAAATTCTGCTAAATTGGAACAGCTAATTTTGTACTTAAAGCACTTTAATTGTGCAGACGTGGTGCTCCTACGTCTGTGTTTATAAAATAAATACACTTTAAACATATTACCTTTTTACTAGGGAATTCATCAATCTTTCATCAAAACATAACTTACTTTGCCTCTGAAACAACAATCCTTTTCTGTTAACGTCACTGGATTTTTCTCAAAAAAAATCTTTGTAAATGTCATATTATGAATGTAAATAGAGACGTTTGTGCCACTTCAAGGGTTCTTTTTAACTAGCAAAAAACATGTCTACTTCCCTTCCATATAGAATGCAAAGCCGTAAGTCAAATAGGCAGCATGTCAAAATATGCATGAATTGTTCATAAACAACAGGCAAAAACACCTGAATAATTGACTACTTCCACTAAGATTCAGAGCTGCACAAACTGTGAATACTTCAGTAGAAGTCAAATTAGTAGAAAATGACTGATCATTTCACTAGATCAGCTGACATTGTGTAGAACCATTTGAAGCTGCATTGAAACTGCAATTTTGACCTTCAACCTGCTGATCCCCATTGAAGTCCACTATATTAAATATTTTCCTCAAAAACCTTAATTTCTTTTTGACTGAAGAAAGAAAGGCATAATCATCTTGGATGACATGGGGGGGTGTAAATTATCATGAAGTTTTAATTCTGGAAGTGAACTAATCCTTTAAGAAGTATTTTTTTCTCCAATGCACTACATACTTTAACAGTACACAAATTTAGATGTAACTAATTTGAAAAGAGCCAAGAGAGGCGGGGAGAGAGGCGTGGAATCAAATTAAGGTTTGGGCTAAAACAGCCAAACGCTCTGCAAGTGTTTGCACACATGCACAGACACTCCCACACATCCTCACTCACTGCTGTCACCAGCTGGTCCAGGTGGTGATGGTATATTAGCACTAATGAATATGGAAAAAACCTGAATTAATGAGTTGCATATTAAAAGAACACCCTCAATTTCCACTAGTTACAGAAATGGACTTACACGCACACACAGACTTCACACAGTTTGAGAGAGGTGAACGATGTTAAATTTGGTAGCCAGAAAAGCAAAGACAAAAAGAGCGACAACATCTGCATCTTAAACGAAACATGTCAACACTTTCAAATGCAAAACAGAGCCTGTTGTTTAACAGCGTCTCCCCAGCCCTCCTAGACAGGGCAGTTACTGTGGCCTCAAGCAAAGGGGTCAAAGGTGCCTGGACAGACATCTGCCACAACAATGACTCAGACTGTCTGACACAACAGAGCAGCGCAGATTTACAGCACACATGTTTGAAAAGCCTCCACTTCTCCTTTCTGCTCTGCTTGCTTAACTCCTGGATTCAATGGCTGATTGTGGAGCGGCAGGCAAAACAAAGAACAAAAGAACACTAAACCGGCGGCAATGATTTTTTCATCATCACTTAAACGTCAGCCTTTGTTTGACCAACAGCTTGAATCATGCGAGTCAGCAAATATAGAGGCACAACATCAGCAGAATGAGCCAATGTGAGATAACATGCATGTGTGATTAAGAGATATTTGAAATTGCAGGCCATCTGCTAGTAGCTAATGCAATAAATTAATTAATTATTTAAATAAATCATTAGCAGTTACATCATTTAATACTGCTAACTCCAACAGAATGTTAAGTATAAATATATAAGTAACACAATAAAAAATATATTATATACAACTCTAATGCAATTAATACTAATAATTCTAAAATCATGAATATTGAAATGCATACAAACTTCTAAATATTATATATTTTATCATTGTTAGACATGTAATTAAATATTTTAATTATATAAACATATAATATACATTTATTATTATATTAATTATATTATATTTGTTATATTGCATTCTAAAAAATATGTATGTGCATGTATGTTTGTGTGTATATATTATCATGAATATTTACACAATACACAATAATATTGCAATATTAGCATTATACAACATATTTTGTTTAATTTATTCATTTAATATTGCTTGAAGAAAATCTTGTGTAAAAATATATTTATATTTTAATTATATGTAATAAGTCTTTTTTTCATTTGTTCATTTTATGTTTTGTTTTAAGAAAATATAATAAATATAAATATTTCACACACGATTTTCTTAAAACAAAATATTAAATGAATAAACTAATAAATATATTAGTTTTTTCATTTAATATTTTGTTTTAAGAAAATCGTGTGTTTATTCATTAGTTTATTCATTTAATATTTTGTTTTAAGAAAAATATTTAAATATTTATATTTAAAAATATTTAAATTTATAAAAAATATATATTATATTTTTTTAATACAACCTACTAAAATATGAAAACAATTATATATATATATATATAAACTATAATGTATAAAAACTTACATATTACATGCATAATATACTTTTTTCATCTATTTTATTTAAAAAACAAAAAACAGTTCCTAGAAATATGATCTACCCATCTGTTAATTTTATTTTTTTTTTTTTTTCATATTTGACCCTGGATCCTGGTCATAAGGGTAACTTTTTCGAAATTGAGATTTATACATCATCTGAATGCTGAATAAATAATAATACGCTTTCCATTGATGGTTTGTTTGGATAGGACAATATTTGGTCGAGATACGACTATCTGAAAATCTGGAATCTGAGGAGGGCAAAAAAAAAAGAACAAAAAATATTGAGAAAAATCGCCTTTAAAGTTGTCCTAATGAAGGTCTTAGCAATGCATGTTACTAATCAAAAATTAAGTTTTGATATATTTATGGTAGGAAATTTACAAAATATCTTCATGGAACATGATCTTTACTTAATATCCTCATGATTTTTGGCATAAAAGAAAAATCAATCATTTTGACCCATACAATGTATTTTTGGTTATTGCTACAAATATACCCGTGCTACTTATGACTGGTTTTGTCAGCATCACATATATAATTTCAAATGATTCTTCAGTCCCTACTATAATGTCTGAGGAGACAAGTTCTCATGTCAGTGTGCAGAGTGTAAAGAAAAAATAGACTTCACACTGAACAAAGCTTCTTTGGGTGGTTGGTTTCACCCAGCGAAAGCCTGTCAGATCAGAGATGGATCCAGCAGTTAACCTGCAGCCGTTGCAACACACGCCACTGGCATAACGCGCTAGAAGCTTGCAGAGGCGCATTCAACTTAACACCACATCAAGAAGGAGTCGGTGTGTGCAAGTCAAGAAAAAGAAACCGAGTCAAGGAGCCATCATATCAAATCAGAGCGCTCCAGTTGCCCTCTCCATTGGAGGTGACAGTACAGTAGGCCTTGTCCTTACAAAGGCACAGCTATGTCTTCAACATTATCGAAGGAAGCTTGTTCCCTGTCACAAATGCTAAACGAGAATCTAAGGTCTATATGGTAAAAGTATTGTTCTGCAAACTCTGTGGCGATCATGTGGGAAACAGGTTTGAATTGATATCTCCTCCATTATCAGGAACTGTTATCTTAATCTACTATCTCTGACAATAAAAGTAATAAAAAAGCCTGTTCAACAGGTTCAGAATTAGTAGTTAGGGTATTTCAAGTCACAAGCTTGTGTTTGCTTGTGTCAGCAGTAAATACTCTCAAGAGATGCTTCTCAAAGCAAACAGCTCATGCTAACCAAGAAAACAAATACTTGTAGGTAACCGACTAGTGTCTGTGGTAGGACGTCACCCGGATTGACGAGCTGGTTGTGTCAGACACTAGACCAGTAAGATGACTTAAAGCGTGTTTAAGGTGAAGTGCACTCAAGAAGGGAACAGAATGCTAGGGGAAAGTAACTTTCCACTGAATAGGGAGAAAGTGTGGGAACTGCTGGATGCTCTACATGAGCAAACAGGGAGTTGTTGAATTTATAAGGTGTACAAACCTGACTCGTTAGGCAAATATACTAGGCAAATGAAGTGGCTTCAGTTGAAGGTGCTCGTATTCACACTGGTTTCCTTGTGAACAAGGTCTGGTTGCCTGTGGTCAACAATGCACTTTTATTTAAAGAAACAATTCACTCATTTGATTATTTACTTGCGTTCACGTTTTTCCAAACCTGTAAAAACTTTTTTTCTACACCAAAAGTGAATTTTTGAGGAATATCTTATCACTCTTTGGAATCTGTTGAAATTGAGTGATAACGGTTGTGCAACATATTCCAAGTAGCCTTGCGTGAAAAAAGACCAAAATTACGTAATTATGTGAAACTACAAACATTAAAGGATTGGCTCACTGCTGAATTAAAATGTCCTGATAATTTACTCAATCCCATGTCATCCAAGATGTTCCAAAAATGTCTTTCTTTCTTCAGTCGAAAAGAAATTAAGGTTTTTGGGGAAAACATTCCAGGATTTTTCTCCATATAGTTTCAGTGCAGCTTGGACTCTACATGATCCCAGACAAGGATCTTATCTAGCGAAACAATCTGTCACTTTCTAATAAACATATATATTTATATACTTTTTTACTTAAATGCTCATCTTGCACTAGTTCTACGAGGCGTGTCCACTTCACGCAGGTAGGGTTAGGACAAAAAACTTCATTTCATTTCCTCCAACTTCAGAATTATTACCTATTAGTTGTTTTACCTTTTTTGGAAAAGGCGTTTGACTTTCTTCACACGTTTGCTTTGTAAACACTGGGTCGGTACTTCGTCTTACATCACATGTGACCTTTCCAACATGATTACACACAGGGTTGCCAGGTTTTCACAATAAACCCCTCCCAATTGCTACTCAAAAGCAGCCCACAAGCAGTCCAATCATGTTTCGAGGGGGTCCCTCAGGAAAAATAAATAAATAAATAAATAAAATTGCATTACCGGGGTAAAATACACGTTTTTTTGCCAGGATTCCCCTGGTAAAATTAGCATTCCAAGGGCTAAATATTACATTATTGGGGTCGCTTCAACCCACGGACAGGACATGCGACAACGGTGTTAAAGTAGCTCAATTCTGTGGGAAAACCGCGTACTTGGCAACACTAATTACATAATGTGTGAAGTCGAGCTAATGCAAGAAGAGCATTTGTGGTTAAAAAGTACAGTTATGAAAATGTACTTGAAAATGGTCGCTCGTTTCACTAGACAAGAACCTTATTTCTCAGCTGGGATCACGTAGAGCCCTTTGAAGCTGCACTGAAACTGCAATTTTGGCCTTCTATCCCCACTGAATGTTGGGGAATGTTTTCCTCATAAACCTTGATTTCTTTTCAACTGAAAAAAACAAAAAAACAATGAACATCTAGGATGACATGGGGGTGAGTAAATTATCAGAAAATTTTAATTCTGGAATGAACAAATCCTTTAAATGTAACCATTTTCAGATGATTTTTCGATGAAAAATTATCATGTCATTTATGACGATTAGCCCACAAAAAATAAATCATCAGGCAGATATTACATGTTAATGTAACACCATTTTCCCTGAATCATAATGGCAATGAAAGCATTCAGGTCAGTTCAACTTGCTTCTATTGTTCTGCAACAATTTTTTAGTTGGATCCTGCATATTCAAACCAAATGTAAAAGGAGTAGTTAATCTAAAAATGAAAATTCTGTCATTAATTACTCACCCTCATGTTGTTCCAAACCTGTAAGACATTCGTTCATCTTCAGAACACAAATGAAGATACTTTTGATGAAGTCCGAGGGCACCTCTGACCCTCCCGTAGACAGCAATAGTCCTACCAGGTCCAAGGCCCAGAAAAGTACCAAGATGATCAACAAAGTAGTCCATGTGACATCACAGGTTCGACTGTAATTTTACAAAGCCATAAGAATACTTTTTTGCACAAAGAAAAAAATAACAAATTTATTCCACATTTTCATCACTTGTGGAAGCGCGTTCACGAGAGTACCACAACACATGTGCGTGGCGGCGCCGGCGTTGACCCAGATCCAGCATTATGATGTTGAACACATGCGCCGTGCCTTGTTTACGTATGGAGAAAGACGTTTGAAAACTACTGAAATCTACTGATCTGGATCAGCGCCGCCACATGCATGCGTCGTGGTACTCTCGTAAACACGCATCCACAAGTAACACAGTAGAGACGAAAATGTGGGATAAAGTTGCCATTTTTGTTTTCTTTGCGCATTCTCGTAGCTTTGTAAAATTACAGTTGAACCACTGATGTCACATGGACTGTTTTGTTGATCATCTTGGTACTTTTCTGAGCCTTGAACATGCTGTCTATGGGAGGGGTCAGAGAGTTCCCAGACTTCATCAAAAACATCTTAATTTGTGTTGAACGAATTTGTGTTGAAAAATGAATGAAGGTTTTTGGGTTTGGAACAACATGAGGGTGAGTAATTAATGACAATTTTCATTTTTGGGTGAACTATCCCTTTAAGATTTACATGCAAAATGCCCTGAAAACAATTATCTAACAACAAAGTTTTTAAATCAAGTGCTACCATACACAAATTTCAGCAGTTTTCTTTTTTTATATATATATATCCCTGACTAATATAAACACACTGTCTGAGGAAGTGTCCTGGGTATGATCTAGGAACAAAATAATCCAGATGTTTTCTTAATGAAAACTCCCTGTGCCTGGTCTCCATGGAACAAACTAACCAACGCTGGCCTGAACGCTGGGATAAACTGACAGAAGACAATGGCACGGCAGTGAGCCAAAACAAACATAGATCCTGCAGGCTAGCCCTGACGTTTGATGTGTGACGATGACCCGAACTTCCTCAGTCACTTTGCAGCTTCATCGCTGATATCAGTGAGTGGAGTCCCACTGACAAATAGGTTAATTAAATCATACCCACAGGAATGTATGAGAGAAATGAGAAAATAAGAGTCTGAAGACAGACCTCAGGCTCCCAGGGAATTCAGAATCCTTCAGGATCAGGATGTTGATAAGACGAATCCCACCTGCAACGCAGAATCTGATCCCAAAATCCCAATATGATGTTGATGAAAGGTAATAAACCTCAATCCAGAGCAGAAGTACCATTCAAATCACAAAGAACCAACATAACTGGGTTTGAGAGCGAGTCTAGCTTTTCCGAACAACATATCATAGGAAACACAGTCTGCTGGAAAAGATGTGTCTGGTAAAAAACCGCTCTATTTTCAGCACTGTTTCTGGCTGGCTAAGATAGATATCATTGAGGATACTGATAAGGGTGATGACTGAAGATTTCAGCCATCAAAAAGTCATTTTGATGATTCAATCCCTAAATCCAAGGAGGGAATTTTAAAAATAGCCCACTGCCCGGCTCTGTGAGTGGAGTAAGACTTATAAGGCAAAACACAGTACTTGAAAGCAAAAATTAACACAGCAGTAGATGAGGCAAGACATTTCGATGTGTTTAAATCACTGTGGGTTTCTACAGCTGCACACCACACTAAGCTGCCCTACATCTGCTGTTTCTCGCATAATTAAGGTGACCCTGGTCTGGAGAGCAAAAATTGAGGGACCATATTCTACATATTCACCACAGGCCTCTCCTTCTGTTTTATAGACCCTGCCTTACATTTGCATACCCTGCCTTTTTTGATAAACTCCATAGACATATGGTGTATTCGTCCACATACAGACAAATTAAGGGCCCTTTGATTTCCGTGATGCAGAAAACGTGGATGGAATCGCAAATTCCTGTCATAAAAAAAATGGAATGTACTGTATAACATGAAATGTCACCAAATTAGGCTAAATTTAGATGAACAGATCAAAAGCAGGGCTGTACACTTAATCAAATTAAGTTAATATGGATCACATACCATGAATATTAAAGGGATAGTTCACTAAAAAATGAAAATTCTGTCATTAACTACTCACCCTCATGTCATTCCAAACCCGTAAAAGATATTTTTAATGACATCCTAGAGCTATCTGACCCTGCATACATGTTCAGGGTCCAGAAAGGTAGTAAGGACATTGTTAAAATAGTCCATGTGACATCAGTGTTATGAAGCTACAAGAATACTTTATGTGCACAGAGAAAACAAAAATAACGACTTTATTCAACAAATTCTTCTCTTCAGTGTCAGTCTCCAACGCACGTTCATGAGTATCACAACGTCACATGGTTACACTGCTGTCAATATAGGGTCAGAAAGATTTCGGATTTCATTAAAAATATCTTAATTTGTGTTCTGAAGATGAATGAAGGTCTTACAGGTTTGGAACGACATGAGGGTGAGTAATTAATAACAGAATTTTGCTTTTTGGGTGAACTACCCTTTTAAACAAAAGACTGCATTGGTGTAACTTGAAAAATTTCTTTTTTTTTTTTTGGCCAGAAATGAAGAATTTGAAATTTAGTTTGATTTTAAGTCTTCCAGAACAAAAATGTACAGATAATGTACTCACCCCCTTGTCATCCAAGATGTTTGTGTCTTTCTTTCTTTGTGTTTTTCTTGTGGAAATAAAATCAGGAGTTATCTCCATGTAATGGACTTCAATGGTGCCCGCGAGTTTGAATTTCCAAAATGCAGTTTAAATGCAGCTTCAAATGGCTCTCTCTTCCAGCTGAGGAAGAAGGGTCCTATCTAGCAAAACGATCTGTAATTTTCAAAGCAAATATACTTATACATATATATATACTTTTTAACCTCAAATGCTTGTCTTGTCTTAGTCTGCGTGAACTCAGTTCAATACAGTTAGGGTATGTTGGAAAAACTCCCATCTCATTTTCTTCCCCTACTTCAAAATCGCCCTACATCGCTGCAGAAGCACCGACCCAGTGTTTACAAAGAGAACATGCAAAGATGTTCAAACGCCTTTTACAAGAAAAAAAAAAGGTAAAACAGCGATGTAGGACGATTTAGATGTTGAAAAAGAACACGAGACGGGAGTTTTTCGACATACCCTAACTGTATTGACCCGGATTACACAGACTACGCATGCACATCACAGAGACAAGACAAGACAAGAATTTGAGATTAAAGAGAATATAAACTGTCAATTTGTCAAGGGGGTGAGTACATTCTCTGTAAATGTTTGTTCTGGAAGTGAACTTCTCCTTTAAATAAACTGTTAGTTTATGCATTCATTTGATTACCAGTGTAATCTTGAAATTTTGTGCTAAAAGTATTAGAGAATCCAAAAAAAAAATCACAAACAAAACAGAATTTCTAAAAAAAACAAAACATTCCAGAGCAGTATTGTCAGAAAATGTAAAATATTCAATTGTTAAAGTTCTATGAATTTAATTGATTAGACATCCTTTTTGATTACGTAAAATGTATTAAACCATTAAAAGAAATCCAGAAAACACAGAATTTGGTACAATATTAAAGGGGTCATGAACTGCCTTTTTATTATTTTGTACTGTTTGCTGAGGTCCACTTATAATGTTATCAAGATTTTAGAATCAAAAAACATAATAGTTTAGAAGTAACAGGCTATTTTCTGTCCTGTTTTGACCTCCTCATCAGAACGCTCTGTTTGAATAGGCGTGGAAAATTGTAGACTTGGAAGTAAACGCCCACAGCTATGATTGGCTAACAGTTGTGTATGTTTGACAGCCTACATCCTTCATAGATGGATGCTGCTGTGATTTAGGTTAAAAACACATCAATTTTCACTCATTACATATCAAATGATCTGTAATAACAGACAAAGCAACAGTGACCACATAATAAAAACAGTTACTCAGACTTGTGTGTTGCAACATTACTGTTGGATTCAATGTAGTCGCCACAGCATCGTCGTTTAGTTTTAATCTTTCTTAAAATCCTGCAATGAATTGTGCTTTGTTAGTAAAAGAATCCACGGTAAAATGAACTAAACAAAGGACCAAGTTCTTACTAACGTGGTCTGGATCTTCATTAAAAAAGTTCATCCACTCTTTCCTAATGTTGGAATCAGAAGGAAGGCAATGCAAAGATTGTTTTTCCACAACTTGGCATTGCACAGCATCTTGTTGTCTTCAGAGCCATCTTTATTGTTTATTTTTTTTTTTACAGATGTCATAGGTCCTTACAAATATACAAAAAGGTTGTACGAGGGTATTTTCAAATTTGCACCTAACTAGCATCCTGGTTACGATCATATGGCAATCAGAGATACAATGTGTGCCTGGCCAAGTGCAGCAAAAAGCCCGAAAACAGACCCCATAAAAGGTCCCCATAGGGGTGCGGAAGCTTCAAAGGGACAAATGTTAAAGAGCAACACCTGGCATGCTCAGCTTTGTGGTGACTTGTTGCCTTGGTGACGGGCCCTCCTGTCTAATACTCGAATAACCGGCGGATGACGCAGGATGCTCATTTTAAATTATGAGAATGAGATTACGCCAAAATTTCCCCATAGATCACCGTACGGGACGTTCAGCATAAACAAGACTGCAGTCGAGAGCGCAGAGCAAATTCTATCATGCTTGAATGGCTGCTAGGTTTCAAGAGCTTCAAGTGAATTCTTCTTCAGTTGTGTAAAGGAAGTTATGAAAGACGAATCCCCAAGATTTGATCTGAAATGTGGCAACACTATTTGCTGTCTGAGGTCAAAACAACACAGGCTGAAATTAACTCTGGGAAAACCAATTTAAACGGTGTCAGATCTATCATTTCCTCCTGGCCCTTCATGCTTCCTTCAATTTTGAATTGAATTTCACTTGTCTTGTGGTTGAAACGCAGCATATGAGAAAATATACCTGTCAAATACCTCTTCTCTCCAAAACAAGAGCAAAAGTATTCCTACTTCAGTGGTGTTTAGTTAAGGACCCCTGGGCCTATTCATCCTGTGCTCGCTCACGCACACACACACGCACTATACTGGCCAGCCGGTGAATCAATTTGAGACGTTTAATTACGATTGGGTGATTTTCTCAGCTGATGCCCCCCAGACCAGGGAAGACATTTCTCCTGTGGTTGCCGGTGTTGAGACACAGCTGAGATGATTTCTGTGGAAAAGTCTAAAGCCTCCAAAAACCAGCACACGGAAACCCCTAATCGCTTCACCACAACTGCTATTATGAACAGCCAATTATGTCGAAATTAATATTAAGCACGCAAATAACTTCTAAGGGTGAATGTGTATGACCCTCACCACACCTATTTTTCCAAAAAGCAGGGATCATTTTGGATTATGCATCGATGCGAAGTCTCTCTGAAGATGGGATACCAGTCTACAAAGGCATAAACGACACTCACACAAGGTATAAAATTAAAAGTCAGTTAAAGCCAGAAGAGCCATCATCAGGATGTGCTTATGGGCCAATGATAAGTTCAGGTAAATTCTTTGGCACACAAGTTCAAAAGTGTGGCGCCACACCTGGCAAAGCCTCCTTAACATGGGCAGTAAAGCAGGTGATCTGCTGCTTGAAAGCCAATCAGATGACAAGGCCAAGGACGTGGACTGAATTCCCACACTGCGCCCCAGTCAATGCTGATGCAGAAGGAATGGTGCTGTTCTATTCGCAGCATGGACTCTGCATGCATACGCGATAAACACATGCAACAATGATGGGCTTCACACACATAAGGAGGGTTTCCAACCCCAAAGTCCAATGAGGTACAAACATTCTCTGAATAATAACAAAGCAGGGCTTACCGGGGCATTACATAATAATAGGATATTTAAACAAATATTAACAGGAACCAGAAGAACTGGAAACCCCAATGATATGTTTACATGCTGTTATGACAATAATGGACCCACCTGAACGACTAAATGCCTTGGCCTAATATGTTAAAAAAAAAAAAAAAAAAAAAAAATCAATCAATAGAAACACACACACACACCAACACACACACACACACGAATATTTATACATATCTATATTCATATCTACACATATATATACAATTATTTATGAACTACAAATATATAAAATAACAAAATCTATCATTTGCGAAAGTTTTTTATGTAATACAAATATTATATATATATATATATATATATGTGTGTGTGTGTGTGTGTGTGTGTGTGTGTATGTATATATATATATATATATAAAAATACAACGATGAACGCACCAAACCTGCCATGCGTCTGTACGCGCAACACTGTTGCCAAATAAGATCCCACTGTATCTCCGGCTATGGGAGGTACATACACACATTTCGAAGGAGAGACATTTGAGCTGAAAGTCAGTCTAACCAGCACTCCGCTAATACTCATAATGTTGTAAATAAATAGGATGGTTCATTGATTCATTAAATACGATGAACGCCGCTCGGAAACGACGCGTAACCGTCGCCCATTTCACGTCAACACGCTGGATGTTATATCATGTAGTCATATGGAGATTGAACCTACCCGTTATGTTCATATGCAGTCGTATGGATGTGGAACTGCTGGTGTCCGTATAGTGGGAAGCGCTGCTGGAGATGTACACCTTCGCCAAGTGTAAACGCTTCGTCCTTCGGTTTTCCTTTCCTGTTAAACGGTAACTCCTGGTTTTCGTGCGTACCAGTCAGCACGTAGCAAATGTAAGGGATGTGTGATCAGAAGACCACCGTAAATCAAGAGTGCAGTCGCAAACGGAATGACCAGTGTATCTATCAACTGTAGCGACGCGGTTCTGGTATCATCTGAAGACGCCGTGCGCATACGGGTGCTCTGCAACAGCTTCTGCGCTTGGGGGCGGAGCTACTCTGCATAATGTATGAGGAGGCGGGGAACACGCCTGCCTCCCGTTCTCCACACGCTGCACTTTGGATTAAACCTGTGATAATGCAGAATAATTAATTATAGATAAACGCTGACCATGTTTCAGTATTTTCTAGTTTTTTTCTTTATTAAGTCCCCAAAATATATAAATAATAACACATCTAGCCTATCTAATATATAAATATAAATAAATAATTAATTGAATGCATTCATCTAAAATCAACAAAGTGTTTTCACGACGCGTCATCAATGGCACTGAACCGAATAAAACTCGCATATTTCGCTATTGCTGCTGAAAATGGTCAATTATTGTTATGTTTTGGGCTATACTAATCAGTCGAACCGGGAAAAACATTTGGAGTACTATAGACTGCCAAAAGTTATGACCAATCAGAGTGCAAAAAACTGTCTGAGGAACAAAATGCGTTTGTGGTTGGCCAAACTGAACCAGGATTTCCAGGGCAAGAATCTTGTCAACATTCGTGTTTGTTCTTATCGTTTCCGGTCCGGTAGGTGAAATATTAGGCTAAAATCTTAATTAGTATTGCTCGTACGTATCTTTACCACCCATTAACTTTAGTTTGTCAAAATATTGCGCCCTTTCCTGCTTACCAAGTCCTTCTCTAAATGATTTAGCAGCTTCCACATGTTTTTCCATAGTTTAGACAGCGTAAATTAGAACGATGTATTCAGCAGTACAATAACCGAGCAACCCATGCTGTTATTTACATCCGAATATCGCCAATATGGCCTCGATTCCGGGTAACTGACGTAATCGTGACGTAAGCGCAGACCCTATATCCACCTTTTTCCTGAGTAACCGATGAGCGGCGCCATGAAGGATTCTAACTTCCATTTGGGTGCTTTTGTTTTTTGGTCTCCATAGAAATCCATGTTAAAACGGAGTGAAAAAGATTGACTGAATTGAAACTTTTCAATATAACTAAATATAAAAATGTGTGCAGTTTTAACGTTATGTTATCGGCTCGGAAAATATGTTAATTTGACTAGAAATACCAGAGACCAGAAATGTAAAGCACCGCTCCAGTTGGGCGAGACTTCCACGTTCAAAAAAAGGTGGATAGACTTTATTTTGCAGTTCTATTAACTACCCTAAAGGGATAGTTCACCCAAAAATGAATATTCTGTCATTAATTGCTCACCCTCATGTCATTCCAAAACAGTGAGGCTTTCGTTCACCTTCAGAACACTAATTAAGATATTTTTGATGAAATCTGAGAACTCTCCAACCCCCCCTATAGACAGCAAGGATGACAGAAGATGAACGAAGGTCTTACGGCTTTGGAATGACATGAGGTTGAGTAATTAATGACAGAATTGTCATTTTAGGGTGAACTATCTAAAACCAACCTATACATAATTACTCATGTTTTCCACTTCAAATCTGACACTCAGCATTTAAGCATGAAAAAGGTATTAATGGATTATAGACAGCCTATAATTTACAGCGCTTTTTGAATATCTAAGGGCTGAGAGTTATAAATGGAAGTCCTTGGCATTTCTGAGGAATTTGTTGATTACCTATTTTAATGGATTTTTTTCTTCATGTGCTATATAGTTAAATCAAAAAATCTTTGTGTAAAATCTTTTTAAGGTGTAAAACATTTTCAGGCTGATTGAACGAGAACAGGCCAATGCATAAAATGTGCTTTATTTTGGATCTGTTCTCTGGTAATTAATTTGATCAAAGGATAAAACACTAGAGCAAGAATTTTTCCTTCAGTAAAATGCTGCCTCTGAGGGCATAAGGCCATATATGGATTTATGAATATGCACTTTATACCTTTTTAAGACATTCTGTATCCCGAACGCAATGAACCCATGAACAAGCCAAACTTCTAAAGCACTTGGAAGACTGTTTTCCTTCAAACATCACTGTGACTCACAAAAGTGAAAATTAATATGCATTTCATCATGAAAGACAATATGTAGACAATATGTAATGCGCTCTACATCAAAAAAATTACCTACAAACACTATAACACATGCTTTAAGATCTATAAGAATCATAATCTGATTTTCACTGATGTGATTCAGATTCAAGATGGAAAATTAGACCTACTGCACACATCTAGCCCGCTTTGAAGAATACGTATCTTAGATGGCTCTGGCACGGTGAGACGAGGCCTGTCGGATGCGCTGGACAAAGCATTAACAAAGAAACAGCCTAATGCGAAATAGATTAGATTTCCAGTTGCTTAGTGCCAACACTTAATTGAGTAAAAGTCTAACTGCTCTGATTGATATGTCAACTGGATGGGTTTTCTGGCAGAATCCATGAGACGTTACACACGCTGGAATGGCTACTAAATGGAAGCGAATTTAATGCAGAAAACAAAATGTTTCCCATCAAATGTCCTCATTTTGACATCCTCAGACGTGACATGGACTTGGACTACTGTTGATTTATTGCAGTTACACCTAAGGTTGGGTTGTCAGTGGTGCTAGGGTGTTGCTGGGGTTTTCTAGGGTGTGTGTGTGTGTGTTTTTATTTTTTTTTTTTGTACTGGCCCATGTCGAAATAGCTAATTTCTTTACTGTTTGCTATTATTTATTTATTTTATATTATATAAATATTATATGAATATATATATATATATATATAAAATAGAACATTTAAAAAATAAAAATGACAAAACCAACAAAATTGCTTTTTAAGAAATTAAGAAAAATAAAAAATAACATTTAATTCAAAATAGTAACAAAAAACAATAATAGTATAACAATGGTGCTAAAATTGTCACGTCTTATTTATATAACATTTAGTTTTCCTTAAAAACTGTTAACAGTATTGTCAGATTTCTTTAAAAAAGAGAAAAATCCCTTCTGTAAAAACCTAACCCTAACCCTAACTCTAACATGCAAATGATGTGCATTTTTAATAAGGCAAATTTGCATATGGGTCAAAGACAGAAAAAGGTATAAGCACAAAAACAATAAGTGTAATACTGCTTTAAATTGTTGTTATTTTTCAAAAAAAAAGGTTTCTGTTTAATTTAATTGCATTTTTGTTTTTGTTTTTCTAAGCAAAAAATACATTTCATACATTTTTCCCTAATTTACAGAAGACACCCACTAAAATGTCATTCAGTGTTACAATCTTGTCAGGCATATTTACAACAAAAATCAATTTATGACATATTAAAATACAAATTACTTTCAGCCCAAATACTAATTAGTTGTAATTCTGCATTTTTAAAATTTGCCACTATCCTAGGTTTTGCCCATTTATCAGTAAGAATTTTATATTTGTTTAAAACACAATAAAATTTCATATGCTCCCTTATTCTTTTATATATTTTAATATGTACAACTCAGAATAAGCATGTTGTTTGAATTTTTACATAAATATTGTGTTACACTGAATGACAATGTAACATTATTTCAACCAAATTTTGACATTTTATGCTCCAAAAACTTATTCGAAACCTTAAAAGCAGACACTTTACTTACATTTTATCTGCTTTCTATGGACATAAAATCACTTTTGTAAATTGTTTTTGATGTGGACATCTTAATTTAAACATAAACACTGGTTATCAAAATAATAGCACAACAAGCCACATGACTTGAGGTGTAATTCATGTGCGCAGCATAAACGGTGCGAATTATTCACCGAAGTTTAATACGTAGAATTACAGCTGCTTTAAATCCTTAACCGTAAGTATGAGCAACAATAATAGTGATGTTGTCTTCACAAGCACCAATAAATTACCATTTAATTGAAAATGGTAGCTTAAAAGCCAAGCCATCTGGACATAAAAACAGCATTAAACTCCTTGATTAAGACAGATGTCTTTTAGAGGCTTGTTCGCGTAATAGTTTAAGTGCCACAGTTTCGAATGTTTTATTGCATATAATAAGGAAACGTTACCATCTCTCCTTAAGTGTTTGTGGTCGTTATAGCTATTAAAACAAAGTATAATTGTAAGTGAAATGTAAATGTAATGTAAAATGTGTTGACAGAGTTACAAAAGTCTTTGAAATGACCGTTACTCCATTGAGTCTCACATGAGTTTCAAGTTTCATAGTCAGTCTCTCTCTGACGCAGTTTTTGCCGGTAGATTATGAATCGAAGGGCAAGAGAGTATATAGTGAAACTTGCGAATCTGATAGGTGGCTAAACTGCTGGAAAAATCCTCTTGTTACCATAAAAGCATCTCCAGACATTAGAGGACGAAGCGTGCCAAGAACAGTGCAATCATTTCTCCACACGGACGCATTCTATAAATGCTGCTAAATTGCTTTTATGGCAAATTTAGAGAAAGTGAAACCAGCCTCTGCTTCACACTGTATTACCTCCATGATTAGACTGTCCAGATTTTGCGAATGAAACTCAAAACTCCCAGGAGGCCCCATGCGCGCAGCCAAAACTATCTGCCAACGCCTCGAAGACAACTGTTCCATCAACGTCTGCAGAGGTAGATATTAGGTAACCAATGAACCATTTTCCATTTATAGAAATCAGGCTTTATGAGATCACTGAGCTCCAATCAAATGGCTGGCTCTGCTGGATGCAAGTTTGACGAATGAGACAGCCCTTCAAAAGCCTCCTCAAGCAATCGCTTATCAATAAATCCTCAAGGCTACATCAAAACGACATCTCCCATGTTCAGGCTCCACAACAGAGCTGCCCGGGCCTGCGGTGAGCCGTTTCGTACAATTAAACGAACAAACAAACTCAGGGCGTGTCGCCACATTTGTGCTTTTCATCAACATTGAGATTATACGTTGCAGTCGACCAAAGCTCCTTATTAAACTCGCAAAGGTCTGTGATTTTCGAGCTCCCCAGTCCCATGGGTGGCAAAAGCAGACCGGTGCAATAATCTAAATTGAATTTCCTTTACGCAAGGCTGCATGTTGCATGCTACCTCCTCCACCCTTGAGTATAATCTCACTGGGTGTCTATCTATTAATCTGACCCTGAGTTTACTTTTAGGACACACTGTTTTATGGCAAGACACAACACGCAAAATCATTGTTCTTTATGCACTGGTCAGTTTTGAGATTTTGGCTACTTTGCTTCCATAACATTTCAAAATAGTGGAAAGAAAACATACAAAATATACATTAAAATGTGTATTTTATTACACTTTATCTATTTGCACCTTTAGAGTTCAGTTGCAATTGCATTTTATTAATTGCCATTCTCTCAAAATTAGTTTTTTACTCATTCATTCTGGCATTCAAGCCAGAAATTGTCACTTTAGTAGCACTTACATACACCAAACTTTACCATTTTATTTCCTACCTATTTACATTTTTTTTTTAGTAAAATTTTAAAACACACACACACACATATAATATATATATTAACAGTAATATTATATATATATATATATATATATATATACATGACAAAAACACAAAAAAAATTACTAAACCTTTTACTAAAATTAAAATTTCACGCTTGATTTTCTGACTGTTGACAGTATTGTCTAATTTATGGAGTGCTAAAAAGACAAAAATCCTCTTTGTAAAAAGTAAAAATAATATGTCGACAACATGAAACAAGAAATTTGAATATGGCTTCATCCAGGGTTCAGATTTTTGTTCTGGAAACGTATGCAAATGAGTGCATTTTTAATTATATAATTCATCATTTGCATATTTAAACATAACATTTCAGAAAACCTTTAATGCATGTTGTAAATTCCATTTTTTAAGTAGGACAATCTGGTGATATTTATTGACTAAAAATGTAGTTTTGACTTTAGGTACTAAGATGTATATTTAGGAGTAAATAAGGTACAAAGATGTAAGTTTTGTGCTGCGGTTTTTTTGTTTTGTTTTGTTTTGTTTTTGGATTGTTAATAAAACCAAGATTACTTGAGTATGTTTATAAGAAAGTATTTCAGTCTTTCTACTTCAAAATGTCACCTTTTTTTTTAATGTGCTACTTGCACATTGTAAAATTTACTAGCAAGTGAAAATAGTTTCTACAACAATTTTTTTTTCTTCATAGCTTTTGTACCTGTGGTGTCCAACCCTAAAAGGAAGAACAGAGGAATTGGTTCCACTTTTTGGCGCCAAAACAGAAGCTGGCTCAGTCTCATGGGATTACTCAAGTTAAGAGCTTTTGGATTACAAATGTAATTAGGCTGCTTTGAATTTGAATGTGATTTGGGACTTCGGTTTTTCTTCCATGCCAAAACATTCACTAACTATCCATAATGCAAGACAACAAACAGCCTTCGTCTTCAAGTGTGTCCTTACATCTGCCTTGGTCTCCAGGATTCCTCTGGCTCTCCTTATAATTAGTGAAGGTGGCGTGATGAGGGGGTTCTGGGACACGAAGGCAGGGGGGGAGAAGAAGAGGAGGATGGGGAAGCTGAGAAATGTCACTCTCCGTTCTTTGTGGGTGCCAGAGATAGGAGGCTTACCGGCCGCTCCAGGCAGCGTTGCTCCCGATGGCCTTGCAGTAATGTGCTGCGATTGCACTGTGCCATTGACTCCTCCTTAATCGCTTTTTCTGGATCTGCCACGTCTGCTTACAGCGGCCTGCGTGACTCCCGACAGTGAGCACGAGAGATCAATACAATGTGGGAGATGGCTATTACTGAGCATTATTGCATCCTTGAAGCTAGCAATTCTTTGTTACCTTAGTGTATGTTACGAGAGAGATGTGCACTGTATCTTTATTTTTTTTTAATATTGTCAGATATTGAGGATTAACTGACAATATCATTTGAACATAGATGCTAGTTAACATACAGTTCCCATCAAAAGTTAACCTACCCCTTGCAGAATCTGCAAAATGTTGACTATTAAAAATAAATAAGATGATTGGTGTAAAACTAGGGAAGTACTAAATAATAATAAAAAAAATAATAATACAATGCATCTTTTTTTTTTTTTTTTTAAATTATTAACATTTTCCAGATACAGCAAGGGGTATGTAAACTTATGACCGTAACTGTATGCATATACATATACAAATGCATACAGTACAGTACATATAGAAGAAGACTATATTCTACAAATATACATATAGAAAATAAAATGAGAGAGCTTATATAACAATATAGCAATAGTAAATATAGTACATTTACATATACTACATACTATATACTACACAAATGCAAATAAATATTCAACACATTTAAATACTGTATAAATAATGTGGATTTATATTATATTTAAACAGTATAGTACAGTATAGTATTACTGAGAAAGTGTTTATATACCAATATAGAAATAGTAAATATAGTAAATTTACATATACACATGCAAATAAATATTCAACATGCATGCATACAGTATATATTTATAATGTGTGTTTAGATTATATTTATATAGTATAGTATAGAATAGTATAGTATAGTATAATATAGTATAGTGAGAGAATTTATATACCAGTATGGGTATTTATATGTATTTACACTATATGTATACAGTATAGTATAGTCTAGTGTGAGAGAGAGTTTATATATAGCAATGGTAAATTTACATATGCACATGCAAATAAATATTTAACACAAATGCATACAGTATATATATATATATAATGGCAGTTTAGAAGACTATATTATACAAATATACATATAGAAAATAAAGTGAGAGAGCTTACATAACAATGTAGCAATAGTAAATATAGTACATTTACATATACAAATAAATATTTAACACATATGCATACTATATATATATATATATATATATATATATAATGTGTTTTCATATTATATTTATATAGTATATCAAATCATAGTATAGTATAGTACAGTGAGAGTTTATATACCAATATAGCAATAGTAAATATAGTAAATTTACATATGCACATGCAAATAAATATTCAACATGTATGCATACTGTATATATGTGTATTTCATACTATAGAGTATAATATAGTATAGTATAGTATAGTACAGTACAGTGTGAGAGAGTTTCTATACCAATATAGCAATAGTAAATATAGTAAATTTACATATACACATTCAAATATTCAACATATATGCATATTGTATATATATGTACTTATACTATATTTATACAGTATAGTATAGTACAGTATAGTGACGTATAGTATAGTGTGAGAGTTTATATACTATTATATAGCAATAGTAAATATAGTAAATTGACATATACACATGCAAATAAATATTCAACACATATGCATACTGTATATATAATGTGTATTTATACTATATTTATACAGTATAGTAGTGTGAGAGCGTTTATAGATCAATATAGCAATAGTAAATTTACATATACACATTCAAATATTCAACATATATGCATATTGTATATATATGTACTTATACTATATTTATACAGTATAGTATAGTACAGTATAGTGATGTATAGTATAGTGTGAGAGTTTATATACTATTATATAGCAATAGTAAACATAGTAAATTGACATATACACATGCAAATAAATATTCAACACATATGTATACCGTCTAAATAATGTGTAATTATACAGTATAGTATAGTATAGTATAGTATTACTGAGAGTATTACTGACATTTAACACATACATACTGTATATATAATGTACATTTATACTATATTTATACAGAATAGTATAGTATAGTGTGAGAGAGAGTTTATATACCAATATGGCAATAGTAAATACAGTATATTTACATATACACATGCAAATAAATATTTAACACATATGCATATGCACATTGTATATATGTATATTTATATTATATTTATAAAGTATAGTATAGAGAGTGTTTATGTACCAATACAGCAGTAATAGTCAATTTACAATTTACACATGCAAATAAATATTCAACACATATGCATGCTGTATATATGTGTATTTATATTATATTTACAGTATAGTGTATATAGTATAGTAAATGTTCATGTAGTCCACATGCACTTTAGAAAAATAGTGTTGAAACTGATTTCGTTCAGAAATTGCTAGTAAATTTCACAATTAATTACAAAGAAATGCCAATTACCACACTGAATTGAACGTAAAATTTTGAACTAGAAAGACTGAAATGTTATTTCCACGTAAAAGACCCTTCAGTGTTTTTTTGTTTCATAGTATATATACATATAGTATACACACACACACACACACACACACACACATGTATTATATATAGTGGCATAGGGAAAAGCAGAAGGTCAGGTCACCTGTTGGAGGTGTGAGAGGTTAGCGCCACCAACCATCAGTGGGTCATCCTGGCCTTTATCACAACAATTTCTGTGAATTCCATATAAAGGCTGTGCATATCTGCAAGTGTCTGCGGAGGCGATTAGGAAAGGTTCTCGCATGGCGCACCTCGCATGGCAACAAGGCGGCTTAACTACTGGTTGCTAAGGACCGAATCAGAGGCGAGCCCCCCTGAAGAGATTCTGTGCCAAAAAGAAGGAATTCCCCCCGTGGCAGCGCTAGAAAATGCCACTGCTGGGTTACCATGGTGACCACATGGAGTCAATGAAGGAGAGAATGGGGCCACATGTGTCTTTTAAGGGTGGCAGATTGTCAGACTGGAGATGTTGCGAAGGAGAACGCTGTGAAACATATCGAGTCCGGATTAACCCACAGTAAAAAAGACAGTGTCGTAGCTGGCAGTCTCAGTGTGAAAAATGGTGCCATTTTGCCCCTAACCGTCTTAATTAATTTTAAATTAGTGACAAACGTGCAATAGAGCAGATGGGAGAAAAACCTTTTTAATGTATAATCAATATGCTTTAAGATAACAAAAGAAAGCTACAGAGCTGTTATATATGACTATATCTCTCACAAACTCTTCTAGTGCAGGGGATTGTGGGTTATATTAGTCCAAAAATAAAAGTAATAAAAGCAAGAATGGCCTCTTCCAAAGATCCATCTGAGCACCTTTGTCATCCAATTGTCAACATACCATGATTCACACTAATTCTAATCTCACACACTATTTATTTAGTATGCCAATTGAAATTGACAGTGGCTGATACATCTGCTCTATGAGCCAACGAGGAAAGAGAGTCTTTACTGTCCTCTAGTGGCCTTGAGGTGAAAGCAAACCATTGCTCAATTTATATAGTTCTGCTCTGCACAGATGTTTTTTACAACACGTATTTCTATATTGATGCAACAACACACTACAGCATGACTTCATTATCCCCAGTCATTCCCGTGTGCTGAATAAATAGAAATTCTATTCATTTTTCTTCTTTACCGCTGCGCTTTGGCCAATATGACTGTTTCAAACCATAAACAGAGCAGCAAGAAGGCTCATTTCCAAACAAGGACATATTCAAACCATTACATGATTTTATGGCCAACATCCCACCACACTACTGTCAAGCCGGATCATTAAACAAAGAGGGAACAATCTACAGGCAACCGAGTCCCCGATGTTGGCTTTGGATGGTGCTGGTTTTTGGTTTATTGCTCTTTGGCTGTCTTGCAGTATAAATACGTGCAATCTACACAGTGTGATGATGACCTGAATCAACCTAGTTTAGAAACAATAGGTAGTAAAAATATCGCTGTCCACGTCCTACAATAGGAGAAGGGTCAGGACAGATGATGTTTTTGGACGGTGAGACTGAGCCTGCGATCTATCTGGGGAATGCATGCAGTTATAAATAACAGCTGCTCAACGCCAAGCAGAACATTCTTGTACAGACTGGAGGTAAAAACAGCTGGATGCAAATAAATAGCTCCCATTTCAACTTGGAAATTCAGTTTTGAGTTTTGTTTTTTTCATTTGAAAAGTCACAGTACGATATAACACCTTCAGGCCATTCAAGATGTAAATGAGTTTGTTTCTTCAATCTTCATCATAACGGATTTGCAGAAATTCAGCATTACATCACTTGCTTAGCAATGGACCCTCTACAGTGAATGGGTGCCATCAGAATGAGAGTCCAAACAGCTGATAAAAACATCACAATAATTAACAAAATAATCCACTCCACTCCAGTCCATTAAAACTGTTGCTGGGGGTTATTTTTCACATCTGCTGGTTGAAAACTACCTAGTTAAAGTGATATTTAGCTCTTGGAATGCAAATTTTACAAGGAGAAACCCACCAAAAAACATGCACTTAAACATTTCCCCCGGAATGCGATTTTTAATGGGGAACCCCCCTCGAAACGCGATTGGGGTAGTTTCGGGTAGCAATTGGGTGGGTTTTGTTGTGAATACCTGGTAACCCTGGCCTGAGCTGACCCTTTGCAACAATGTTGCCAGACGTACAGTAATTATCGTATTCGTACGTGCGATGTACGATCAATAATGAAAAAAATCCCATAATGTACAAACAGAATTTTGTGAAAATTCAAATGATGGTTGTTGTAATCATAGAGCTTCTAATTCGTCTAGCTGTCTACCGTCCTTTTAAGTCAACGAGCACTTACGGTGACTGCATCAAGCCTGCACCACAAACGGACCACCTCAACATCTGTTAACACCACCCAGGCTTCTAATGACAGCGACTCAGAGGTTGAGTTTGGACCTTCCCACTTAGTTAGTTATTTACCACTTAGTTATACTGACCAAGATGTGTTGCACTGCGTGAGGCAAATGGTGGTCACACCAGATACTGACTGGTTTTTGGGGTTGTGTCAAAAAGTTGTTGATCTAGATAAATAGAGCTCTGTATTCTGTACGTTTGGCTCGTGTGCAATAATTTTCTTCCAAATATGATAATTATCAGCTTCTGGTACGAGACTTGGGCATTTCCAATCTGGCAACACTTCGCAAAGACCTGCCCCAGACGTTCTTGTGCGTTCAAGTCATTTCGGATAGATCGTGTACGAGTTCAAAGTCATTATTACGAGTGGGAAACTCAAAATTTTCTTTAAGCCCAGAGTTTCCGAGTTGAGGGAGTCAAGTCAAGTCAAGTCACCTTTATTTATATACCGATACTTAAAAAGTATCGCTATACCCTGCTTTTAAAAACGGTACGATTCCGCATTTTACTAGTACCAGTACTTTAAGAATGTATTTTAATAAGAGCCGTTTTATTTTTGCATGTCTGTGTTAGTAAAAGGTGCAGTGGCCAGTTTTGTTTACTACACACATACGCGCGGCGCTTGCGGTGTTTTCAGCCTCTGCCGCCTCAATATATGAGTACATGAACATAATCTCTAGAACTGCTCTAAGAGTCATTTCATGAGCATTTTACAGTTTCTTTTACGGAAAACTATTGTCATATAATGAAGACCCTAAAGGTCTTCACAGCAACCCCTCAAAATAAAAGTTCGATTTAACTTGACAGTGGGAAATATATTAATTTATTAATGTAAAGGTAGTACTATTACTATTACTACTAATAAAAAATATTTTTAAAACAACGTTTAAAGGATTTTTACCAAAAAAAAAAAAAAACATTTACCAGAATTTATTTACCAGAAAATTGTAAATACACAACACAGTATTTCTGAAAAAAAAAACTATAATAAATTAATTCTTTATCAAATCTAATTATCCTTTATAAATTCATTAGACACATTTTGATTATTAAAATGTAATGAAACGATTAAAATAGAATCCAGAAAATTAATGGAAAACAGAGACTCACAAACAAAACTGAATTTGAGATAAACAGTAAAATGTAAGTCATAGGGTCTTAAAAACATGTAATTTTTGTTAAACTTTTAATAAATTGCTGTTAAATTCTGCAAGCTTCATGATTTCAATTAATTAGACATGCTTTCTGATAAATATATTAATTTTTTTAATGTAACCATTAAAACAGAGTCTAGAAAAATTAAAAATGGAATTTAGGAAAAAATAAAACAGATTTCTTAGGGCCCTCTTTAATTCATTTGTGTCTTTGTTTTTTGTAGTTGTCCTTTAGTTTCTTAGGTTCTTACTATTAA
>JAHKKF010538248.1:0-11406 GCA_019740295.1 Labeo calbasu
GACAAAATAAGCTAAATTTACCCTTATCTTCAAATTCCAAAAGTTTTCGCTTTTATTGCATTGTTTGCAAAAAACAAAAGAATAAATAAATAAATAAATAAAACACAGCTGTGGAACATTCAGGTAACAGTATTAAGAATCAAATGTTTGTAAACCGTTGAACAGGGTCATTTTTATAAGTTCAACTATTATTTTCTTTTGTGGACTATATGTAAATGTCTTTTATGTGAAATATCTTATTCAGGTCAGTACTACATACCAAAATAGCATGATTCCTCTTGTTTTGGTAAAACAGTTAACATTTTGCAGATTCTGCAGGCGTATGTAAACTTTTTTTTTTTTTTTTTACCTCAACTGTAAGTGCAGTTTTAAACCTTCTTCAGTTTTAAACAACTCAACTGAGATTACTAGTGTTTTTCTCAAAGGAAAAATCTGGAAAGCAGGACATTTAAGCAAATGTTTCAGTTCACTCTCCCTTTCAATCTCATCTCAGCTGAGGAGAAACAGCTGAGATATTCAAGAGATCTCATTTGAGATTTTCTCTTCTACTTAGGAATGAATTTATTTCACTTAGGGTGAATTAGTTGGGAAATGAGTTTGAGATCTTTGGCTTTTGATAGTCTTCGATATCTTGGAAAGAGCACAATTTGAGACAAGGGACTTTTTCCCATTTGCTTTCCATTTAATCTCATTGCTGTCTATAGGATAAACAACTGAGATCTCTTTTTTTTTATTTTCTTCCATAGGAGTTTATGTAAGTTATATTAAAAGCTATATCAGTGCTCACAATTATTCTAAAGATCTCTGGAGAAGAAGAACTCTGTGAACTCTTTGATTGTTATAAGAAAATGGCTGATGATGATAAGCTAGTTTTTGACAAGATCACTGGACATTGTACCGCTATACAATACTGCTCTGTTTTCTGGTCTGGAGCACTCTGTGTTAGCTCTCTTTGGCGCTCTAGGGAAAGATGTCTCCAGGGTTGCCAAAACCCCAGGCCTCAAAGCCAAACAGCACAGTTGGGATGTATTCCACAACGTCCCGGCAGACATGTCAACAGGAGTGAAGAAGGCCCACCACACTGACCTTCTGCTGACAGCAATACTGCAATTCATTACATTTACAAGCTGCAATTACGGTCGGAGCGTTTCACTCACCCTTTTTGTTCTCCTTACTGTCTCTTCATTTCTGAAAACTGGGTAAAGTCCGACCAATGTGGCAGACCAACGTCAGCTAGACCTCACTCTTACTCTCATTTTTTTCTATAAATGAAAGCTGAAATATTCTTGTACTGTGACATTGTATCATTGTCTCATAGCTCAGGATACTCAGTTCTGATTACACTGGAAGTCAACGTGAAATTTTACCTTGTTTTGTTTTACCTTGTAATTTTTAATTGACCTTTCAGTGAAACGACGCATGTTGGATTTCACCAATCATTTAGTCCACTTAAACCCTGCCACTTTCTTAGAAGTCCACTGCAAGTTTGTGTTCAGCTCTGACTCCATCAACAATCAAAGGACAGAATAAACTTCCGGTAATACAATTTTTTCTCTCTCTCCCTTTTAGTCTATTTCACTCGGGCAAACCGGGCAAAAAGATCACTACAACTGCTTATGTTTCATTGCCATCTTTTTTTACGGATTTTCCCCTTGATATTTCTTAATCAAATAAAAATATAATTTACAGAAATATGAAAATTGTTGTCATACAATAAGAGTATGGAGATAAAATTTAAGTGGATAGCCTGCACTAGTTAAAAAAAAAAAAAAGTAATAGATTTAAAATGCAATTATTTTATAATACAGTAAGTATAGTTCAAGTCTATTAACATATTTACTGACATATTGCTCGAGACTTATTGATATACAAATTGTAATTAAACTTTATTTGGAGTACTAATTGTGCACAATGCACATTTCTTAATATTAAGCCTAAAATATGTTCTAATGTCAGTACTGATGAGGATTGTATGATCTTTAAATGCAAAATATTTAAAGTGTACCTAAAATATACTTGCAATAGGTCCACACTTATACTTAAGTATATCTTTATTGGACTTCAGCACTACTTCTAAATAATTAAAGTGCATTAAGTGCAAAATTAGTTGTTCCAATTTAGCAGACTTTATACCAGATTAGTAAACTAAAAGTACAATTGCAGGGTATTTTTAAGTACATAATATGTACAGGTATTTGTAGTATACTTAGCATGAAATAAATGTATTTTAAGTACATTTTAGTATATTTATTTTTCACTAGGGTAGATCATTTGTCCTTGGAACAGTTTGAAGTTGAAGTTATAGACACATTTGGGAGATTATTAATGTTTTTTTCTTTAGAGAAAAAGTAGATAGCTCCATAATTCCATAAATCCAGAATTCCAATAAAGAATGACTGAAATAAAATAGAAAATGAAGTCATTATGATGTGTATTATTCTGACTTTTTCAATCTTTCTTTTTCTACTTAATAAAGAGGTATTTTAGCGCGACCAAATTCTGCAAAATAAAGCACAAAAACTGCATCAAGTAACTGATTCTTTATGTGTGTATTTTATTATTGACGTATCACCAAGAATTATAAAAAGTTTAGTTTTGCTACACAAAGCTGACGCCTTAGTGTGTGTTTTTTTTTATTATTATTTTTTTAGTCTAAATTAGCTACACAAAATTACCAGTCAACATTCAAAATCAAAATGAGACAAATAGCAATTTGCTTCCACCATGATTTGAGCTCCCATTGGTTAGTGTGATGGCGTTCACATGCACTCATCAACCAGTGTAGGTTTCGGGCCTTACTCAATACAGGCTCTGAAGCGAGTCAGTGGAGGCTCTTTATGGACTCTTTGTGCTCATAATGGGGTTATGCCTCTCAAACCGCCGCATGCCCCCGCTTAAACCAACAACATCTGCTGCAGGCTAGCCCTCGCACTCGGCCGAGCGCGCACAAGAGCTCGTTCTATACGTCTCGGGGAGAGAGCGCGCGCGTTTTGCGACGTGTGTCGGGAGGAGAACATTAGCGCAGCAGCCTCTGTTGTATTCACAGTGGCTAATCCCCACTCCGCTGCGCTCTAATCCCTCGCTATTGAGCTTTCTCTTCCAGCTTCCTCTGGCCCTGGCTGCCAAGGCACCGGTCACTTGTCTCCTGTTATTCACTTTCCCTCTGGGGAGCTCCACTCCCTCTCGGAGCTGTTATACGGCCCATATGTTGTTGTTGTTGTTGTTGTTTAATCCTAGGGCAATTTGACGTGCGTATCCATGACAGTGTCTCGGCCGGCGTCCAGGACTTGTGGCAGAGGTGTGGGTGATTTCCTTTAGCCAAGGGGGAGCTGGGAGGAGAAGCCAGCCCTGACAGCCCTTCACACAGCCTGCACAGAGCGGGCAGCCGCCCAGACGCACACCCACCCACACACACACACACACACACACACAAACAGACCATCTGAACACAGGCAGCCAGGCATATTAGATTGGGTTACACTTGACATACGCAACTGGGAGCCGGGGAGTTTGCAAATATGGCATGCCGAAGGAAGTGTTGCAAGATGCCTGTGTCAGTGCTTACACAAACAAACAATGCCTGCAGAGAGGGAGAGATGCGATCTGCGAACAGCTTGCATGCTCTTTCCCTGTCTTTATTAATAAATAAAGGCACTCTTCAGTGTCATTTAAAACGGTTAAAGACTCTCAGCTAGCACAGAGACTAAGGACTTGGTTTTCATTAAACAAAACTGGTCAGTTTGCTCTGCACAGTTGTGGTATATTTACAGTACCGTACAAACATTTGGAATCTTTTAGATTTTTAATGTTTTTGAAGGAGGTCTCTTATGCTCACCAAGGTTGCATTTGTTTTATTTAAGCAAATACAGTTTTTTTTTTTCATATTGAAAATATTTGTCTTCTGTTTATATATATATATTATATATTAAAAAAAAAATAAAAATAAATGAAATCTATTCTTCTCAAGGCAAAACTAAATTTTCAAAAAAAAACAACAAAAAAAAAACATGACTCTAGTCTTCAGGGTCCCATGATCCTTCAGAAATCATTCTAATACGCTGATTTAGGGCATTTTTTTAATGAGTGTTGTAAATAGTTGTTGGTGCTTTATTTTTTAATGAAAACTGTGATATGTTACCATTAGATTTTGGGGTAATTATGATTCACAAGCAAACAAACAAACAATTAAATAAATACCTTTATTCAGCAAGGACACAACTTTCTATTTAATAAGGAATCCTAAAAAAAAAAAAAAAAATAGACAGCTAAAACTGTTTTGAACATATGTTCTATTTGAAGATGTTTTTAAAGTGACATGCAATGCAGTAAAAATACAGTATTTTATCAGATCGCATTAGGGCAACTTTGTCTATAAGTAATAGCCAAAAATATTATTCATCAAACTGGTTATATGATCATGATCATAACTAGTCCACAAATCCACATAAATAGGTCAAACTGGTGGAAAGTCTTAATCATAATTTGATTATATAACCTTAATGAAAATTGAAGTGTTTACAGAGGATTTTATTAATAATGGCCAGAAAAGAAGGGGACCATAAATAGTAAAAATAGTCAAAAAACTTCCATGTCACATAAAAAGATTACATGAAATATTATCAAACTGTGTTTTTGCAGTCGTTTATTACTGTATTATCTCTTTTTGAAAAAAAAAAAAAAAAAAAATAACTAATTAAAAAAGTAACATAATTACTTCTTTAGTTTTTGATCCCTTGGTTTTAATAATTAATTGGGTTAAGGTGAGACACTGCAGGTGAATAGGGTAAACATAAATAAATAAATAAATAATAGTTATTGCCTTACCCAGTTGATTGATTACATTTATAATTGCAAACTTATAAAACAATACATTTTCACATTATTTAATATAATGCTGTATATAATCAAGCAGATTATATATGAACAAATCCCTCTGTAAAAACCTTCAGGATATAGGCAGGAATAAAAATGTAAAATTTGGTGTGTGTAAGGGCTACTGAAGTGGAGATTTATGGCCCAGTGTAGGAGAAAAACAGTGTCACTGCAGTATCTCTCTTTAATTCACAAAACAATTGTGGAACATACTAACCGCCTGCTGTCCATTTCAATTATCCCAAGGTTAAACAAACAAAAATATTATTGTAATCAATATCAAATATATTCATCTAATATATGATCCAAGGGAATGGAACTGGAGCATGAAAAAAACCTGGTGAAGGAGCTTTGTCTTCTTATTTATTTAAGTTCAAACATGGCAGTGGTATGCATGTGTTCCCTAAGAATGAAACCCACGATCCTTGCATTGCTAACGCCATGCAATACCAGTTTTTACAGTTTTTCCCAACAGCAACATAATTGCTCCAGTCATCTCCATTCGATCTTTGGAACAGAATCAGATTCACTCTTGAGCTGAGTGCGAAAGGAGTTCGATGTTTAAGTCCGCCAGAGTGATGCTCATTTCCATCATTTAATGTGTTAGATTACATAATTACACTTCCAACAAAGAAGTGCAGCTGTGGTAATTTCAGCTTAATTACATTAGCTAACACATTTCTTAAATTTAAATAATTTTCCCAAATAACATATCTTATCTCTAGAGATACAGATGGCAATGATTCAATTACAGAGAGGAGAGGGGGAAAAAGTGGAAGAAACACTTTAGCAATGTGGAGCACTGCTTCCCCCTTCAGAGCTTTTAGAATAAACCTCTTTGCCCCAGATTTCACTTTTATTTTTTTCCTCTTTTCCCCCTTCCATCATCAAACATTAACGTTTCGTCTCACGGGATGGTACCGAGACTGCCGTTTTATCGCTCGAATTTCCAACCTTCTGTCTCGAAAACAGCCACCCACGGCCGTTCTTTACAAGAGCTTATAACTATAGCGAGAATGCCCTTGCAAATGTTCCTTTTATTGTTTAGAGCAAGTTCACATAAAAACGCTGTTTGCCAAGTCGAAAACGAGTCTGTCACCGCAATGGCACAGAGCTACTCTCTCCGTGTGCGACTCAAGATGGCCGCCGTAAATCAATAAACTAGATGTAATCTGCGCTGTCCAGAAAGCTGGGGGAAAATCTGGAGTATAATGCTGCTGGTCCTCTATTGTCATTCAGACACAAGCTGCATCAGAAAGAGGGGCTTGTGTGCACCTGATAAGGCCGAGCCCAGAGTGAGTCATAAATCAAGTCAACCAGCCGCTATTCCGCTGATTTCACACAAGAGTCCCTGCTAGTCAACACCGCACAGGAGCAGAGAGACAGCAAGAGAGACGCGCAGAAATGATAGATCTGCAATTTGCTTTCTTATCGCATCGGGCAAGAAGTTTTTCTCTACAAAAGCCTGACCTTCAGCGAATAAACAGCCCCATACAGAAAACACACATGGGGCGGCATGCAAATTTAGGGAGCCTTTTACACGAAGCCTCCTCCACTGTTGTTTACTAGGTCAAGCAGGACGAAAACGCCAAAGATCCAGGCGCATATACGAGAGCTTTATTGTATAATAAAGTCAAGCATATGTTGAAGCAGAAGCATCTTAATTAAAGCTGCTACAAGTGGTTCTTTTAAACTCCATGTATAAAATGTCCCTACTATATCTGACAGATATCTAGGCATCTTGAGAAATCACCACAAATTTTAATGAGAAGTTCCTAAGAGTAGGAAATAAAATGGATGTGTCTGGCAATATGGCTGCGACCAAAAGCGCATGTTCTCTAGGGTTTTTCACGCTGCACTTAACCCCTGGGTTATCATGATTCTATACCCCGCTTTTAACCCCAGATAAAGGTATGTTACACTTATAATTTAGTAGCAGAGTTAGCACCGCTTTTTCCCAGTGTTAACCCCATTTATTACAACGGTGCAGCTAGATGCTTATTTATAGACACCCAATCACACATTGACATCCCTGCTGAAAAAAACAGCTAAAACCAGCCTAAGCAGGTTGGCTGGTCTTGGCTGGTCTTAGCTGGTCATAGCTGGTCAGAAGGCTGGTTTTAGAGGTTTTTCTTTAGCTGGTCAGGCTGGGAGACCAGCTACTTTCAGCTTAAACCAGCTAAGACCAACCACCCAGCCTAGGGTGGTTTTAGCTGTTTTTTTGTTTTGTTTTGTTTTGTTTTGTTTTTCTACTTACATATATATATATAAAAATAAATTAAAAAAAATATATATAAAATAAAAAATAAATGAAATGTATTCTTCTCAAGGTAAAACTGAATTTTCAAAAAAAAAAAAAACATTACTCTAGTCTTCAGGGTCTGTGATATGTTACCATTAGATTTTGGGGTAAATATGATTTACAAGCAGACAAACAAACAATTAAATAAATACCTTTTTTCAACAAGGGCACAACTTTCTATTTATTAAGGAATCCTAAAAAAATAAAAAATAAAAATAAAAATAGAAGTAGACAGCTAAAACTTTTTTTGAACATATGTTCTATTTGAAATTTTTAAAGACCAGCTGTACGACCAGCTAAAACCAGCCTGACCAGCCTAGCCAGGATGGGAGACCAGCTAAAACCAGCTACTTTCAGGTTAAACCAGCTAAGACCAACCAACCAGCCTAGACTGGTTTTAGCTGTTTTTTGTATTGTTTTTTTTTTTGTTTGTTTGTTTCTTTTTCAGCAGGGATGCTTTGAACAGTCATGGAAACTCAGTGCATTGTATAAACAGTCATTGGAAAAAAATGGAGAAAAATTTCAAATGGTATCATAAAGCAAGTCGGCAATATATGTGACAAAGCACAATGCTAGAGCCGTTGTGTAAACATTGTCTGCTGTTTTTGTCCAATCAATGACACTGACACTGCAAATATGCAAATAAGAACATTAATACTGAGTTTAGAAAGCAGTGTTGCCAATTTAGTGATTTTGTCTCTGGATTTAGCGACCTCTAGCAACAAAACTGGTGACAAGCCTTATCTAGTTTCTGAGGTTCGCCGGTATGATGTAATCTAGCGGCATTTAGCGAGCAGGCTTTCCACTTTCCATCGAAAGCATTTGACAACTCTTTTAGAAATGAATCATCAATCGTCAGTGTGAAACCTGAAGCAAGATAACCCAGGCTTCTGTTTAACCTGGGGTTTAATGACCCGAGGTTAACTATTTTTAGTGTAAAAAGCCCTTCTGAGTAGATACTTCTTTTGAATAAGCAATTATGTACTACTAAGCCAACTGTGTTGCTTCAACAGCATTCACAAATCAACTCCTGTGGTCTCATGAGATAGTGAAGTGTCCATCATATGTGCACTTCAGAATCTCACCAGAAGTAGGTCTTCGGGATACATTTCATCTACATTTTTATGAATAATATAAATTCAGATCACTCTTTTTCCCCCTATAGCAGGGAAGCAAATATTAGGAGCATTAGGTGTGCAATTTCTGCTTAGCCTGTGTATTTTATAATTCTTTTGCTGCCACAAAGAATGATGGTAAGTGTAGTTTTGGTTACCTCATAAATGTGTTTTATTTTCTAAAAAGTTTTATTGCAATGTTTTCACCAACAGTACAAGAAAAGCATCCCGAATTATTCTTTTTTTATTACTCACCCATCTCAGAAAGTCAGGAAGTCAAGAAAATCCAGTTTCCCTACTAGTAATTTTGACATTGTGCTGTTCATGTGTGCTTGACATGAATTCAGCCATGTCTTTAAAGGGACAGTTCATCCGAAAATGAAAATTCTGTCATCAATTACTCACCTTCATGTCGTTCCAAACCTGTAAGACCTTTGTTCATCTTTTGAACACAAATTAAGATGTCTTTGATGAAATCCAAAAGCTTTTTTGACCCTCCATAGACAGCAATGCAACTACCACAAGGAAAAGAAATTGTTGAATATAGTCATTATTATTATTATTATTATTATTATTATTATTTTTGCTCACAAAAAGTATTCTCGTAGCTTGATAAAAATATGGTTGATCAAACCACTGATGTCACATGGACTATTTTAACAATGTCCTACCTTTCTAGGCCTCTGAGCTGCATTGCTGTCTACGCAGGGTCAGAAAGCTCTCGAATTTCATCAAAAATGTCTTAATTTGTGTTCTAAAGATGAACGAAGGTCAGAAGTGACAGGCTGTGTAAAAAACATAAAAAAGATGGCTTAGAAAACTAGCCAATCTGAAACGCTGTCTCCCTGTCAGTGGTGTTCATATTCACTGACTTTGGGCTTGCTGATATGTCTTTAGAAGGTGGGGTTTTAAAAAGAGGGCGTGAGGTTGAAATTAGCACAACGGAGGAAGTTAGCAAAACGTCTGAAATCGCTTACAGCTTTTAAAAGGCAAAAATTCTTTGGAAGATTAAAGAAAAGACTGTACTGCAAATCCTAGCATGATTGAAATGACCTCACCACCAGCTTTCTCATCTCCTTGTTCATATGCTAAAAACTGCCAAAAACAGCACGTAATGAGCGTTAACATGTGTAATCCTCTCTGTTGGTGTGTACGCTCTTGTCTGTGTCTCTTGACGCCCACACTCCCAGAGGGATTAGCTCTGTGGGTTATAGCGTAGAGATGCTAATTTCAACCATCCAAAATGTCTCTGTCTCTATGTCATAATGTATCAAGCTGCATTTAATATGCATTTAAATAAGACACATTCATGCACATGCTAGGGCCTTCCTTCACATGTGGGTTGAATGAAGCTACAGTACAGTGTTGGAGTGCAAAAGACCATGCGAAAAAAAAAAGAAAAAAAAAAAAAAAAGGACACAATACTGTGTTTTACTCATGAACCCATTGGAGTACCATGCAAATGTGCACATTCATTCAGTACCATGATTTCAGGAATACTTGGCTCTGATTGGTAGGTCTCGCATAAATCTAAATCTAATCAAAACGTGCGCAATACCATGGAGTAGAATAGTTTTGTATAGTACAGTGAGTGTCCTGCACATGCCCAATTCAGTCTTAACATGCATTTTCCCTCGGCCAAACCAAACGTAGTCTGTAATGATGCAATTGCCTGGACGCAGGGCTTGAACCAATCTAAAGGCCGTTAGCTTAAGGACAGTTGGAGAGCTCTTTAAAGGCGCTGTTACCCCAGACTGAGGTTGGAGATGTGAGGGTTCGACTACTCCAACCTCTTCCCATGAGGCACAGTACAGATTGGAACCTTCTGGCACGCTGATGATCACACATATTACTTACAACACAAAAGCAGTCCAGACATCTGACATAGATTACAATCTAACAGTCAGTGGCAATAAATGCTTTCCAACATCCCCCTACGAAGAACGTCGTTGGGTAAACCAGGAAAAGCAAAGTGTGCAAGTGAAAGAATGCTAACTTTAAAAGTTATTATTATGCCATTATGTGTCCAAACTGGCATTTGCATAGCGTATGTGCCAGTAATGAAATTTTAATAAGAGTCAATTACGCACATTAAAGCAGACACTGTGGAAATGTAGCGGGGTCACTGGCAACATAATATTCTAAAGCCTGTATGCTGTTACATTGCATCAGCATGGGAAGTTCAACAAATGTGTTAATTGCTGGAGTCTTTTCAAGCAATGCCAAGTGTTTCGCAGTTGAAAACCTTATACCATCTATTATATAAAAACTGTCCTTCTAATACGCTTATTACATCATGTCTACAACAATTGTCATCAAAGGTTTGGCTCTCTATGTGACAGACCTGATCCTACGGCTCATTGGGTTTCATGTTCAGGCATTCGCTAAGCAGAGATGAACAAAGGAAACCAAAGATAGTCGATCTTTAAAGTTTTGTGACATTCTAGTGTCGTTCCCCTTGGCTTCATTTCAAAGCATGTCTCGCTTGAATTAGAAATACTCACACCCTTGATCGTTTTGAACGTTTTTTCTTTTATACCGCACTATAATCTGAACCCAATGATTCGCTGTTAAAATAATTGTTTTAATCATTTCCTTAAATATTCCTGACAAAAATTTCTGATTTCATTTCTATCTGAAGTACATTTGAAGTTTTTTCAGAAAAAAAAAAAAAAAACCTTATCCTGCACTGCACACATTTTTGTCCAATCAATTGCTCTCTAGAATGAGAAGGTCCATCCCTCTAATCTAATTTGACACTGATTAGTGTCAAATTAGTAATGCAAATCATAGCTTTATAAGTAAAAAAAAAAAAAAAAGAAAGAAAGATCCCTTGTGTTTTATAAAGACAAATTTATTAATATACAGTATATATAAATAAACACACAATTAATATATATATATATATATAAACCTTCAAAAAAAAATAAATAAATAAAAAAAAAATATATATATATATATATATATTTTTTTTATTTTATTTTATTTTATTTTATTTTATTATTTATTTATTTCTTGCTTTTTTTTATTTTGGACAAGTTTCTGAGGCAGCGTAACGGTTTAATGATCTACAACAAAATAGAATGAGCTTTGGTGATAACTAAGCAAATATTTAAT
>JAHKKF010538252.1:0-30545 GCA_019740295.1 Labeo calbasu
ATATGTATGTATATGTATGTATGTATAGTTCTCAAATTTTTCAAACTCTCAAATTGATTCTTCCATGTTAAGTACCTTGATTGCAGGCTGTGTGTTAAGTGCGTTTTCCAAACTGAACGTCTGCTGTTTTTCCATCATTTCTGGTTGGTTCAATTTGAGAAACCTCCGAAAATTGTTGTATAAGCAGTTTTAAAAATATTCCACTCTAAATAATAGATTATACTGTCATTACTTGTGACATAACTGTGGTTTCTGGTGATTTCTCAAGTAGGTTGTCTGTCTTCACTAAAAGTGAAAAGCAGCTTGAAGCACAAAAAAGCTAAACGTGGAAAAGTTGCAGCTCTCCTGACATCATGATAAAGCTATGTGTGTTTCTCTGTGTTCACTGCAGGCCTTCTCAGACATGCTACGAGAGAATAAGATGCTAAAAAGTTTGAATCTGGAGTCTAATTTTATCACTGGCACAGGAGTTCAGGCTCTGGTAGAAGCTCTGCGGGACAATGACACGCTTACAGAGATCAAGATTGACAACCAGGTACAAATTTTTTTGTTGTTGTTGTTGTTGTTTACACTGCCACAGTGTGGTCTACTCTGGTGATTATAATTGAGGTTATTTTAATTTTTGACAGACCACTTGCATCCAATGTGACTGTAAATTGTTGCAGATCAACTTGACACATTAATATAAAAATCAACTGATGCTAATATTAAGCAATTATTGCCATGTGTTTGCATCATTTGTTTTTGTTTGTTTTTTTTTTTATCTTCAGTGTGGCTCATCCAGTCAACTTTGACATACTTTTTTATTATTAATACTTTTTAGGATGCATTAAATTGATAAAAAGTGATTAAAAAGGCATTTACATTGTTAAAACTCATGAACAATTTCTGTTTTCAATAATTGCTGTTATTTTGAGCATTTTTTTATTACATTTAAAAAAAAAGAAAGAAAAATTCACCTTTTCCACACAAAAAAAACAAAAAGTTTGACACGGGTGATAACTATTTTTTAAGCGCCAGATCAGCTTGTTTCTTAAGGATGATGTTCCATTAAAGACATTGAAGTAATGGCTGCTGAATTTTTAATTTTTTTTTTTTTTTTTTTTAAATGAAAATAGAATAATAATTTGACATTTTTTGTAATATTTCATAATATTGCTGTTTTTGATTAAATAAATGCAGCCTTGGTGAGCATACGAAACTCATTTCAAAAACATTTTAAAAATCAAACCAATTCCAAATATTTGAGTGGTAGTGTGTAATTGTTTTGAATCTGCCTTTTCACAAAATGCTAAACTGTTTTTGTATGAATGCACTTGTCTTTTGTGTTTGCATTAAAAAAAAATGAAAAAAGAGAGAATTTTCATTTCCAAGTAGGGCTACATAATAAACTCAGTTTACTACATTAAGTTATTTTGCATGATAAATTCAAAATTACTGGGTTGAAATTCCAGCAAAATAAATTAAAATTTTAATCTAATTAATTACATAATGTTTTGATAAATCAAATTAATCGCTAATTAAATGCATGTCAAAAGATAAAGTAACTGTTGTGTTAATTGAGAAAAGCACTGAATAGACATGAAAAAATACAAATATTTTGATTCAACATAGAATTTTTTACACAGACTTTTAGGCTACAATGTGGTTAATACTGTAAAATTGTTTTCAGAAGCTGCATCTGAAGCGACATTTAGATAAATTTACACACTGTTCAGAGATAGCATGAATGCCTTTACACCGCAATTAGAATAAATCATGCAAAAAGATCAGTGGGTTTTAAATGCTTTTGTTTGTAGGCGTTAATTCAGTCATTTGATGAATGTAGGTATAATGATTAATGCTGCTTCTGTGTAATTCATCACAGATCTGAATGCTAAATACGTTGAAATGTGTTAAAACCCTGCTATTTTCTGACACTACGCAAATTGCATTCAATGTTACTCAAATGTCAGTGTGTGTGGGCTTATGTAAGCATGTGTAATAGAGATGTTTCCGATGTGTGTGTTCTCTGCTCTCAGCGGCAGCAGCTCGGTACGTCGACAGAGATGGAGATCGCTAAGATGCTGGAACAGAATACGAGCATCGTGAAGTTTGGGTACCATTTCACCCAGCAGGGTCCCAGATCCCGCGCCGCTGCCGCCATCACAAAAAACAACGACCTGGGTGAGAACACCACCTAATGCACAAACGCTCCGATTGACAGAAACAGGCTAGCACAGATTATTGGTCTTTAGCTATTTCTGGAGTGAAAACCGCATTTAAATACAGCAGTGAATTCCCTAAAATATCATTTTTTTGAGTGTAAGGGACACAACTGACATCAGATGATTGACAGTGTGGTTGTTTTGTCTTCTCATGTGTTTGGAAATTTGCTGCTTTTGACCAAAATAATGTTACAGCGACCAAAAACTTACGTTGGGCATTTAACTAAACCACTTTTGACAGAGCCACCGTGTTTTGTTTATGTTTGGAGGGCTGCTCCGCAGACCGGACTCGTGACGGGTTGCCATGTCTGACCATTATATGCATATTTAGGCTTGTGGTTTGGACTTTCCTCTCAAAGCAATCCAGTTTATGGATTTAAAGTAGGCAGGTGCAGGCTATTTACAAGATTAAGCATTTGAATTTACATTTATTATGGCCTTGTTCTTTTTTGCATTTTTTTTCTAGCAAGATCTGGCAACTATAATGAGTCAAGACATATCCTGTCATTTTTCTCATTTTCTATGATTGTCTTGTACCACGTGTACAAAAGAAGGACACACCTGTCATACACATTTAAACAATTAGTTGTAATTTTGTTATAGACTGTGGTTGTCACTCCTGTAATTTGCTGAATTGTGTGTGTACAGAACAGGATTAAGCACTAAAAGGTGAACTGACAACTGGAATTACCTACTGTGAGACTTGGTTAAGAACAAGTACCAGTTTAGTTGATTACTGATGCACATCTGTAATTTACATAGTAAGTCCTATTCAGTGCACTGCTTAGCACATTATTTCACAGGCACAGGTGTTGTTAGTCATGCATAACAGAGCTCATTTACATAAATAATTTTTAAAGCTACAGTAGCAAAAGCCACCTGTATTATGTTCAGATGAAAGATAAGCATAAAACCTTGATGCTAGAAAACGATTCAAATTATAAGTGGACTCAAATTGGAAGTAAACTGTAGAGTGAGGCCTTTTAAAATATGAATTCATGGAACTTTCTTTTCCTCTCTGTGTTTCTTCAATGAAGTCTGGATCTGTCTCCTGTTTGCCAGTCTTATGTTTCCACACACACGTGGTGTGCGTTACACGTGTGTGAGATGATGTCATGCGTCAAGCTCTATTCCGCTTTAGGTATTGTGTGTGAGAGCATGGGTTTGACCTTTAACCTTTGGCATGAATGCTAACAGCACATTGATAGATGATGCGTGAGTTTTGTTGAAGACTGTTTGTTTGACTCACCTGGTTATACAGTGAGCGATATGCTATCAGATCCTCACTGTTGTGAATTCAGGCCTTATATAGAAGTGAACTGGTCAACACTGATTAACACTGCTGGAAATGCACACACGAGCACAAAAACACTAACATGCTGCTGATCAGAGCAGTAGTCTTATGTAGGCAGTGATTTGACTTTCTGCATAAAGTCTGGTCCACTTTGCTGCTTATTCTGTCCAAGAGCCACACACTTAAACAGAAGCACGTGGAAATGAAAATATCCACATTTCCATGTGGAAATTATAATGGCATAAAATATGTGTAGAATTTCTGTCTAAAGTAAATAGCTTACTAAAAGACCAATTAGGAGTAGATGTCACAGTGACGTCACTTGAAGCTGTGTGCGCATAGTGGTTGCAGAAAACCACTGGTATCAAGTGGAGGTAAACAGGGAAAAAAAACAGTTTTGTGACTTTTGATGTCAAAATCTGAATGAATCAAAAAATTTAAATGGCATTTGAAGCTAAACGCAGACGTTTAAACGTATGTGGATAAACTGCTATGATTATTGTACTTTTAAAGCATAAATTTGTTTAAACAGTAGATCTACATAATATTCACATGCTGTTCAGGGAATGTATTGTTTTAGCCCTACAGTTACAGCATGAAATATTGTTTAAACTTATTACTAGTAACAATTTTACATATCATGTATTTATTCTATCTCACAATTCTGACTTCTTTTTTCACAAATGCAAGTTTATATCTCCTAATTTGGACTATATAACTCAATTTAAATTAAAAATAGTGAGTTTGTCAATTCTGAGGGGGAAAAAAAAGCCAGAAGTGTGGGATATAAACTCCTGTTCTGAGCCGAGGGGAAAAGAGAGAATGACGAGTTGTTTTTCCTTATTAGAATTGTGAGATATAATCTCGGAATTGCAGAAATAAAGTCGGAATTTTTAAATATAAAATCAAGTTTACCTTCTATTTTTATTCTTTTATTCCATGGCTCCATAGACTGCGCTGAATCTTCTTTGCATGTTCACTTTGCAAAGACTGTGTCGGTACTTCTGCAGCGATGTAGGATGATTTTGAAATGATTTTTGCGGTTGAGGGAGAAAATATGATTGTAGTTTTTCGACATACCCTAACTGTCTTGAGCCAGAATACACAGAGTCCAGGGAGAGAAAGACAAGACGAGCATTTGAGATTAAAAAATATTTAAATTGTGTTAAATTTAATGAAAATAACTGATCGTTTCACTAGATAAGACCCTTCTTCCTCGGCTGGGATCGTTTACAACCGCATTTGTGATCGTTTGAAGCTGCATTTAAACTGACTTTTGGAAGCTCAAACTCACCATATCAGTCCATTATATGGAGAAAAATGCTGAAATGTTTTCCTCAAAAAATATAATTTCTTTACGACTGAAGAAAAAAAGACAAACATCTTGGATGACAAGGGACAGAGTATATTATCTGTAAATCTTTGTCCTGGAAGTGAACTTCTCCTTTAAATCTCATGTTACCTTTGATCATCAAGAACATGCAAATAATAAAATGTGACACAATGATCTTTTGATATCAGCTGTTGTATAATACAGGAGGCTAACTTAGTAATATTGCACTGTAACAGAAAGTTGATAGTATACCTACTATAATAGGTATGGACCCATTAGTTCAGAGGGACCTGATTGTTCATACACTACCAGTCAAACGTTTTTGAAAAGTTAGATTTTTAATGTTTTTAAAGAAGTCTCTTCTGCTCACTAAGCCTGCATTTATTTGATCCAAAGTACAGCAAAAGCAGTAATACTGTGAAATGTTTTTACTATTTAAAATATCTGTTAAACTGTAATTTATTTCTGTGATCAAAGCTGAATTTTCAGCATCATTACTCCAGTCTTCAGTGTCACATGATGCTTCAGAAATCATTCTAATATGCTGATTTGCTGCTTAAGAAACTTTTCTGATTATTATCAATACTTAAAACAGTTGAGTACATTTTTATTCAAGATTTTCTGATGAATAGAAAGATCCAGAGATCAGCATTTTTTCTGAAATAAAAAGCTTTTGTAACAATATACACTACACTATACTAATTTTATTGATTGATTTATTTATTCATTTTAAAATTAATACTTTTATTTAGCAGGGGTGCTTTAAATTGATCAAAAGTGATTATAAAGATATTTATAATATTACAAAAGATTTCTATTCCAGATAAATGCTGTTCTTCTGAACTTTCTATTCATCAAAGACACCTGAAAAAAATCTATTTAGCTGTTTTCAATAATAATAATAATAATAAATGTTTTTGAGCAGCAAATCAGAATATTGGAATGATTTCTGAAGGATCATGTGACTGGAGTAATGATGTTAAAAATTCATCTTTGATCACAGGAATAAATTACATTTTAAAATGTATTCAAATAGAAAAGCATTATTTTAAATGGTAAAAAAAAAAAATCAAAATTTTACTGTTTTTGCTGTATTTTGAGCAGAAGCAACTTCTTTAAAAACATTAAAAATCTTACAGTTCAAAAAAGTTTGTCTGGTAGTGTATGTTTTTGGCTGAATATAGTAATTATGTGTAGCTTTGTAACAGGATGAAGGATGGACTAACACACTGATTTATTAAGCGTCTTAAATGAGCAGATCTAATGAAAGGTTGTGGTATCTCACAGCATGTTCTCGCGGCGTGAACGCTATGAATGTATCCGCTTACTAACACGTCTCTGTTTTCTCTTTCAGTGCGGCGGAGGCGAGTAGAGAGGGATGCGTAGAGCGTGTTCTCCTCTCTCTCTCTCTCTCTCTCTCTCTCTCTCTCACAAGCTCATCAGACTCTTGTGCCAAACCCTCTGAGGGAGCCGCTTCACCTGAAGAAGGGACACAACTGGATACTTTGCCTCCCTAATGTTAATACTCAATGATCTTTTTGTTATGTATTATTATTATTGTTAATTGTTGTATGTTTTTATAGCTGCAGCTCCTTTGCAGCCCTTTTGTTTTGCTCGTGTAAAACCTTCTTTGCTCTTTTCTTTGAGTTCTTTGAAACGAAACTGAACAGGTTGCAACGGTTCCACACATGCACTCGAGCTCTATAGCGATCTCTTCATGGATGGGCTGGATCAGAACCTGTCGCCCACATTCGCTCTGTACAAATCTAGACTCAACTAGACTGGATCTGCTGTGTTCCCCGCTTAATGTGAGCTCATCTAGATTTGTCGAGTCTGGGTTTGGAGCGCAGGTTTAAGCAGAGCCAGCGAAAGTCGCTTTAATCGTATCAGACACTCCTCTATACTCCGGGTTGTGTGTGGACGTCTTTGGGCGGCTGGGTCGTCTACAAAACTCTCAGCTTCCGTCACGTTCTCTCATCGGTTTTGTGGCCGACTGAGACAATTCATATTGTAAAAATCTCTTCTATTCCCGAAACGCACCAGCTCATACTGTGTGTCTGAGGAATTACAGGGCTAAATTAAGCTCAGCGCCCCATTTTCTTCAAATGTCATTAGAAATGGAAAAACGTGTAATGGATCAGCACTAATGACAACCTTCGGTGTGTAAATGAAGGTCGATTTGACTTTTTAGGGGTTTATTTCAACCAAACAATGCACTAAGGGATATTTTCTTCTTTTTTTCAACACAGGAAGTGAGCGTTTATGTAATGTAGTTGTCAATTATAGAATTAGATGGAAGTATCTTTCCTGTAGATAAATCTGAAATGGCTTTTTTAATACCATGCCAAAGACTAACACATAAATACTCTCATTTTCAGGGCTCTAGTTGAGGTCAGACAAGACATGGGGGTTTAGATTTTATTTTTTAAGTTTGTTAAAGGTATGTTTCTCCCTAAAAGAAATTGCAGAATTTATTGCCCTAAATTGTTCCAAACCTGCATGCTGTTATTTTTTGTATAGAACATAAAAGGTGAATTTTAAAAGGATTTTCACGCGGTTTCTGGAACGGCTGTCAAAAAAAAGGCTCGGTGTAGCTTAAAATAAATGTAAAAAAAAAAATGGTTCGCCATCAACCAATCGCCAAATGGCTTAGAATGAAACGCACAAGAGAGATTTTGTATTTAAAAAATAACCAGATATGGGTTTGGAGCAATGTGAGGATGAGTAAATGGCAAAACGTTCAAGTTGTGGTGGATTATTTCTTTAGATTATGTAGGATCTCTGCATCTACAGGAAATGAGGGAACTAGTTGAACGAGAGCGAGAGGGACGAGCATAGTTTGATCTTAAATAGCAACCAATTCTGGAAGCGTTCAGCGGTCCTGGGCCCAGAACACACATGCACGCTTGTGCTTGTGATCGCATGCATGATTGCAATGTAAAGCAAAGCTTTATCTTTTCACTAAAGCGATCTAACGTGCTTTCGTAACACCAGTGTAAAATACTGAATTAACCTTTATACCGCTTGCCATTTTCTGTGAGCTTGTACGTCCTACGGTTCATTGATTGTGGTTTATGATGTAGAGCACAGATGCCTTGGCACGTTTTTGAGGAAGGTGGTGAAGCCACCAAATAGACAAAAGTATGGCATCTCGGACCGAGCGGTCTGAGCGTGCCCGGTATGGATTGTATAGCTGGATTACACAGGGGAACATGTTGTACACCTGCTTTAAAAGCAAAAGCTAGGACCAAGTTTGAACTTTTCCTTTTCTCACCTTGACGTTGCGTTTCGTTGTTTTGTACTGTTCTGTTTTGTAAGAGCCTTGTGTATCAATTGACTTTGTCTTTCATTTCTTTGTGAACAAATGCTGAATTGCGTGTATGAAATCTGTTTTTTTTTTTCAGGTTATGGTTCATGTTTCATTCCATCTTTGTTTGATTATGGGTTAAAGGTTCTTGCTTTGCTGAAAGCTTGTGCTTGTAAGAAAGAGCTGTGCGGTTCATTGGAAATATCCATCTCAAATCCTCTTCAGAAGATTCCACACATATATAGATATGCATATAAATATCATGTATCGTGAATGCCTCTTATATTGCCGCAATTTTGTATGTTGATACTACATGTCTGGATTCCAGAAGAGGAAATCTTGTTATGTACTGTTAATAACACACAACTCTGTAAAGTATCAGACGTCCTCAATAAAATGTATGTTTTTACAGATTGGTCTGTTCGTTTTCTTTCTCTAAAGGTCATTGCACACTGAGTTTTAAATACGTTTTATATGTAAAATACGTAAAAAAAAAAATAAATACGACCTCACATTGTGTCAATCACGTTTACACATTCGTCCGTCATAAAAAAATATTAGGATCGGGTTCGATTTTCTGCGTTTTTACATTCATAGCAAGCATTTTGATAGGAAAGGATGACGAATATGGGAAAAAAAAAAATTCTGACTCTGTATGCAATGAGATTAAACAAGTTATACATCTCGCCAGATTAATATGACAGGTTATTTATTTACATTTTTGCAACTATTAGTAACTAGTTGAATAGTAATTTATTGAATATCTTTAATAATTAGTCACAACGACAACCTGAGAGATGCTGCTGTCTGTTCAATAACAATCTGTGAAAATGGAATAGATTGCCACTACTATACGGTCATTGCAAGTAGCTATAAAATATTAGTATTTATTAGTATTTAAGTAAGATACTCAGAACTATTGCAATAGTGACAAAGAGTTCATTTGCAAAAATAGATAACATTTTTCAAAAATTGTTTTTTCCATTGTGCATTCCAATTTATCTCAAACAAATTGCAGTTGGGTTTTTTTGATTAAGTAAAAATAAATAATAAAATACAGCAAACTAACACAATAAAAAAACAATAATCAAGTTATCTGTAAACTCTTCATACGTACATTCATACATATTCCTAATATGTAATATTTAGTATATATAAATATATATATATATATATATATATATATATATATATATATATACTAAAGTACTAATTTTACGNGCAAACTAACACAATAAAAAAACAATAATCAAGTTATCTGTAAACTCTTCATACGTACATTCATACATATTCCTAATATGTAATATTTAGTATATATATATATATATATATATATATATACTAAAGTACTAATTTTACAAAATGGCTAATAGATAATAGGGACTTAGTACTAGTGAAATGGAAATATTGCATTCGTTCACCATTTCAGGGTTTGATTAAAAAAAAAAGTAAATCATAAACGTAAAATTAAAAATTTTAAAACAACTATCAAAGCACTCAATTGAGAGGAAAAAGAAAAGGGTAACCATACGTTACTTGTCACTTCTAAATTTAAGGTTTACCGACTGACAGTGTATTCATGATTGTGCATGTAATAATTTTAACAGTAAATAGTATCGATTCTAGCGTTACTAGTACCTATTTAACAATAGTTATGTCAAAAAGTATTTACTAATTTACAACAGGAGTATTTACTAATAAAAAATGTACGCTTAACATAATGGAAAGTTTTGAGGAATGAATGTTAACACCTTGGTACAGCCTAAAAAGATATATAAATATATAAATAAATTCATAAATGTGGTAAAATAAAGAATAATTTGTCTTCTAATGTCAATCAGTTGTTTTACAAAAGCGGACTGGAGTGTGTGGTGATGTACGGTGAAATCTGCTGGTGAGGTTTTATTTTAATCAGATCCAGTTTCTGGGATTATTTTGGAGATGCCAGGTGTATGATGTCATTGAGACTACATCATTCCTGCTGTGTCTTAACCTCCAACAGAGCTTATCTCATCCTTAACCAACACCAGCCCAACAGACCTCACTGCTGCTACAGGGGAAATGAGTCATTGAGTGCTGTGTGTGTGTGTGTGTGTGTGTGTGCATGGAAACACAACATGTGTGTGTGTGTGTGCGTACCTTGTATTTATCCCCACAAGGATAGTAATACCAGTAAATTTAGACATTTTTTAGGTCCCCATGAGGAAACAGGCTAATAAATCATGCAGAATGAGTTTTTTTTTTTAATTTAAAGTGTGCACAGTCTCCTGTGAGGGCTAGGTTTAGGTGTAAGGTGATAGAAAATACCGTTTGTACAGTTTAAAAACCATTACACCTATGGAATGTCCCCATAAAACATGGAAACACAACGTGTGTGTGTGTCAGAAAGGAACAAAATGTTTCACTCTGAGGCTGACGTCACTGAATTATATATTTTCACCAGCTGTATTCATCATCTTCTGTGATTAGACTTGTCCCAAATGAGCTGCGGGGCTTCCTGTGATCTCATTTTGGCTACAGTATGTGTGTTTGGAATCAAGGAGAAACCACAGTCTTCAGCAGACAGCAACAATGAGTGATCTATCAGCTTTGTTTGGAATCAAATTTCGGAACGTCTAGAACATTACTGGATCCGGAAAGTAAATCTAGCACATGGACCTGTGGAATCCAGTGAGAGGAACAGACAAATGTTTATGTATTTTTATTATGTGCAGATAAGGAACAACAGATTCTGATCTGAGGTCAAGGTCACCCAGTCAGACAGAGATGAAGTAACTGTGTGTGTAAGTGTGTGTGTGTGTGTGTTTTGCACTCTAGATGTTTTATATTTACACTCATTATAAAACATGTATTTATTTATTTGTGGTATATACACCGCCTAGCCAGTACCTTTTTTTTTGTGTGTAGCTTTTTGTTGTTGCACACTGTAATATTTAGTTTGAACACATTTAGCTTTGATACCATTGTGCAATTGTTGTGGCATTGTTTCAGCAACACCACGCAACATCACAGCATTTATTTCCATCAAGAGGTGCAATAATTTTTGGCTGAGATCTTGTATTAAGAATCTTGGAATTGTCATCCTGGAAAATGGACATGGATACGTCTCCAACGTGGTGGTTTAAGAAATGAAAAGCTACACACTGCATCAGATTAAAATAATTATTGCAAAACATAAAACGTGCCAGAAACATTAATTGCTGCAATAATGATCTAATCCTAGATACTTCAGTATTTGCTTATTTATATCCAAATGGTGACTTTTTGGTGGCAAATTCAGCAGGCAAGAAAAAAAAAAAATCCCCCTTCTAAGCTAAGGTTCTGTTTTATTGCACACATAGTTGCTGGCCATGGGTGCTCCTTGTTGAAAAAGGGCTGCTACAGGAGCTCCCTGTGGTAAATTAGCATGCACAGGTGCTGCATGTGGGAAACAGGTAACCATGGTTGATGCCTGTTGGAAACCAGAAACCACATATGCCTCCTGTTGGAAACCGGCAGCCACGGAAGCTCCCTGTAGGAAAGAAGCATGAGTGGCTCTCCCTTTGTGATGATTGTTAGGTGTCTCCAGTGGAAAATCTCTTTGTGTTGTGTTGGATAAAAGCAATGGTAAGTATTTACATAAACAAGGTTGGTTATGTCTCAGATCCATAAACAGAGAAAATTAGACATGCCTGTTTATTGGGTCTTAAAGTGACAGCAGCCCAGTAAACTTGCAGTTTGTGTCCTTAAAGGGGTCATCGGATGCCCATTTTCCACATAATGATATGATTCTTTAAAGTCTTAATGAAAAGTCTATAAAATAATTTGGTTAAAAATTCTCAATGGTTGTGTAAAACAACACCCTTTTTACCTTGTAAAAAAGAGCTCTGCAAAAATCATCCCATTCTGAGGGGTTGTTTCTTTAAATGCAAATGAGCTCTGCTCGCCCCGCCCCCTCTTCTCTCTGTGGAGTAACTAGCTGCTCTGAGAGATTGTTTACTTTAGCTGCATTTACCGCATTTAGCTGCTAAATTTGTTAACTAGCATGTTATTAGGAAAGGTGATTGGAGAGATTCATAAAAAAAAACCCCTTATACTCACTTCTGCTGTAGGTGAACATTATCATTATCATTATAGGGTAGATTTGTACATACACTGCCAACACACATTAATGTTCAAACAACATGTAAAAGTGAAGTTTGCAACTGATGACCCCTTTAATGTTAATTAAACAACAAAGGAAAAAGAAAAAATCACTCACTGCTTTTGACTGAATAACTTTATAAGCTTTAATAAGGACTAATCTATATTCAGCTGTACACACAGAAGTGTTATTGTAAATTTGATTACTTTAATTTTTGTAGTATTTCAAACTTTCTTTTAACATTTAACATTTAGTTTAATTTGTGGTATTTTATTGTGTTTGTGACTCTTTGCTGATTACTTTATTTTAGTTAGGTTGGTATTATTTTTGCTGTGGTATTGAAAATGGACTAGAGAATTTTGGTATGCACACTGGTATGAAATTTCGATAACACTTTATTTTTGCGGTATCCTTGTTACACGTTAAATGTACTTACTGTTATAATAGCAATTAATTATGTATATGAAACCCTAAGCCAAACCCTAATACCAACCCTAACCACATAGTAAGTACATGTAGTTAATTAATATTACTCAGTTCTTAAATGTATAATTACACTGTAACAAGTACACTGTAAAATAAAGTGTAATTGACATTTCACTGGTATGTAGCCTAATATTTAAATATTGTAATATAACCATATTTTTTAGAATACAAGGTTACATAGATACATTTTTAATGTCTGGGCCTGTGAAAATGTTGTAAGGACAAGTAAAAATCTGAACTACCAAACGTGCCAGCAGAAAAAAACCCTTAAGCAGTGACTTACATGATACTATCACCTCAGTAACTAAAAACAATGACACTAAAAACATTTTTTTCAGTGATGCTCAAAACAGACTTTGATGACTGTCCTGATAAACTGTGTCAGTGAATGGTACAGTGCGGCACAAAAAAGGCCTGATTGAAATAAAATAAACATCCGCACATTTCCAAAATGTTTAAGAACTTGTGCTTCATGTTGATTTGTTTCTTTATCTCTTTGAAACAACATTAGTCTCAGTCTCAGAAGCTTTTAGTTTTGAGCTCTCCAGTCTGCATGGTCTGATCTGCAGGTGTTTCAGTTTGCGTGCACAAAGACACACACACAGGTTTCCATATTTTATGACGTCTTCCCATAGGTGTAATTTTTTTTTTTCTATGCCCTACATTTTCTATGCTTTTACCCTCACCCTCCACCCAAACCTACCCCTCACACAAAACTACTGCCATTTTTACATTCTCAAAACGCTTCATTCTCTTTTGCTTATGGAGACCAAAAAATGTCCACACAAGATCAAAAATAGTATACGGTATATAATGATGTACAAAAATACACTCACATTCACAAACAGCAAACACCAACTAGAACATGTGTACATTAGAAAAAAATAAATAATAATAATATTAATAATAATTTTTCAGTTGGAAAAACACTGACACAGATCATACATGTAGCTGTGCACATGACGTCAGATCTGTAGGATGTGAGCAGACAGTGAGTCCTTTGTATTACATGTCCTTGTAAGGAAAAGGACAAACAGTAGGTGTGACAGAAGTTAAACATTGACCTGTTAACTGGGTTTGTGGTTAGAAGCAGCTGAAGAGGCCAGAAGGCTAGTTTCACGACAGACAGACAGACAGACAGACAGATAGATAGACAGATAGACAGATAGATAGATAGATAGATAGATAGATAGATAGATAGATAGATATTATTCCTTTGGAATTTCAGCTGCACCCAGAACAAATAGAAAACACACAAACAGTTGTGCACAAACATTATTGCAACATGCATTTTTTTTGTTGTTGTTTTTTTTTTTTTTACAACAGGAAGTAACAGTTTTTTTTGTGCTGACACTGTTTGTAGTAGTTGTCACAACCCACATTCTGAAGAGTGACAAACGGTCATTATCTGTTCATGTGCGCCACCTACACACAGAAAGATGAATTACATGTGGTAGCGACAGCGATCAGCAGAGGTCAGTGTGAACCTGATAGTAAAGAGACCGCGGGAAATTGTAGCATTTTTTACATTTTCCTTAACTCACAGACTACTTCAAATACAACAGTCATTTTCTGATACAAGAAACAACTATGGGTGCACTAATTAATAATATAACTGATATATTTTCACTAATAAGGGCAAGACTATAATTAAATTAAATGCAAAAGTAAAAGTTTTACAATCGCCCCCTTAGTATCTAATAACGTTACGTAAGTTTTTTTTTTATTTGGTTCAAAAGATGAAAAACATCATGCTTTCAAAGAGCAAAAGTCTATTTCTATTTTTGCAAAAGACTGGGCAGCTACTGTCTGTAATGTTATGGCAATATAAAATTGAGCCAGAAGGCTCAAATAAGAGGCTGAAATCAGACTGATTAACCTCTAATAAAGCATTCCTGTCCATTTTTGTTACATTTTTGATGAACTTTGATATTGAGTAACAAAATGTCTTTTCCTGTGTTCAGGTTTGGCTGTTGTAAAATTAATGCAAAAATTGACATTTCAATCCAACATTTCAAACCCAAAAAATCTAAACCTTTAGAGAACCTTTGAGAATGTCTAAATATGTGACCCTGGACCACAAAAACAGTCATAAGGGTCCATTTTTCGAAATTGAAATTTATACATCATCTGAAAGCTGAATGAATAAGCTTTCCATTGATATATGGTTTGTTACGTTAGGACAAGACAATGTTTGGTCGAGATACAACTATTTGAAAAATCTGGAATCTGAGGGTGCAAAAATCTAAATATTGAGAAAATCGCCTTTAAAGTTGTCCAAATGCAGTTCTGTGCAATGCATATTACTAATCAAAAATTAGGTTTTGATATAGTTATGGTAGGAAATCTACAAAATGTCTTTGTGGAACATGACCTTTACTTAATATCCTAATGATTTTTTGGCATTTCATTTTGACCCATACAATATATTGTTGGCTATTGCTACAAATATACCCGTGCTACATAAGACTGGTTTTGTGGTGCAGGGTCACATATATATCTAAATCCACAACTCAGATGTTTTTCCTTTTTTACTCCCACCAGATGGCACTAAACTGACTTAAAAAAAAAAATTGGATTTTAAAGGCATTGTCTCATTGCCATAACTGAAAAAAATAATATAAAAATATTCTAATATATCCCATGATTTTCAATGGGACCATAATTATTGCATAGATATTAATTAGTACAATGAAATTCTCTCAAAAAATAAAATAAAAAGGGTAAAATATTATTGAAAAAAATATATTACATTGGTTTTATTGAAAAAAAAAGTACATTTCAGATGTTCGTTCACTTTTGATTGTGAACAACACAAGTGTGACCCCCTCATGAACAATACCAGATGGTTAAATGTAGTTTTATGTTTAAATATGTTAATTTTCCAACAGAAAATTATGTCAACTCGTGTGCAGATCAAGTGCCATCACTCTAGCTTGTTTCTGATTGGAGGAACTGAGTGTGTTACAATTCCCCCCTATTTACAATTGCCCATGATCTCAGCTATTATAGGGTTTGTTTTTAAATGACAAAAAAGAGATTAAAATATCGGTACAAGAGTGCAATATGTAACACAACACAGCCTTTTTTCAGCACAATTAGTTCTGAGCTATGAACCAAACCGATTACAGTATTGCTATACTACTGTGAATATAATGATTATATTCTCGAGTGAGTGGAATACTTCATTCCCATGAATAACAGCAAATGACATAACTAAAATATAGATGAACAGGTGCTTTATGCTATAACTGGTACTATATTATGTGTTTTAGTATTGACTGATACAGAGTCTGTTTATCACTTTTTGTTGGATTTTAACAAATAAAAATAAATAAAGAACTATTCCATTATGCTCCTATGTTTGATTAGGATCTTTGATGTTTGAAGTGGAAGATGATTGCATAAAAATTGACATGAGAGACAACAAAAAGAGAAGAGATGATCAATGGAATAGAGGAGAGGAGGATGAAAGTAGATCAAATTGACATGACTCATCCCTTACTTCAGCATTTCCATTAAAACCATCCAGCGTCCAATAATAAAAGGCCACGGGCTACATCTATTTTGAGATGACCTGACATGAATCCCTGCCCACACAGCACACTCCTTTTCCTCTGTTTAATAGCATACAGATGATGTTTTTACACTCCATTAACTATAAATGACACAGTGCTTGTGTAAGTGGCATCTGCGTGAGCTATAACACATGAGAACGGACAGATGCCGTGAGCTCGTTCTGATGAATAATCCTCCGGGGCCCTTGAACACCTGCTCGAAGAACATCCAGAACCCAAAACAGACCACCGTGACCCCTCTGACGCCCATTGCTTATGTTCACACACACCTTGACATTTGTGTTCATCACCTGTTTCTCACACGGTTTGTCTTTAACAGTGCTTAAAGTCAAGTAGTACTGTAGTACACGTACTCTTTGTCCAACAAACCTGAATTAAAATGCTGAATCATGCAGCTTTTGATGAGAAGAAGTGTGCTGTTATTTTGGTTGAAATTTACGGTTTTTGTCTTGAGAACTATAAACCATCCAGAGCACCCTGGCAACCTGCAAAGCAATCTAGTTGATTAATAATAGCTGCAAGGTCAAACAGGTATTTGGAACAGGTTACCTTAAAAAATGGCATACAATCTGGCATTGTGAAAGCTTAAATAAAATGCTTCACTGGAACATCCGCCCATGTCTTCTCACCTGCAAGCGTGTGCAATGAATATCATGATGCCCTCAGTTTCTCTGTTAAAATATGCATAACTATGTGACCCGCCTGCCACACTTCAGCTCTGTGCTATTAGGATTTAAGTGCATGTGTTTATGAAGTGGTATACACTAATGACATTATGGAAACATTATTCAAGAGGCTCTAAATAAACAAAACATGGCACAGATTAATTCAGTCATCCAGTAATGAGCTTTACAAGTGGCCTGTATGGCAGAGCGGCAGGGCTATTGTCTGCTGAGGGTGTTGGGTAACATACAGCACCTGCTGCTCCCAGTAAGGACTGCAACCTGGATTGACATTAAAGTCATATAGAGCAGATAAGTCATTTATTTAGTCAGGTCAAATTACTAGACACAAAGACAATAAAAAAAATCATGTGTTTGTATTTAGAGCAATGAATGCATTTATCTCGTCCTTGTTGAATGCTTTTTCATGTATGTCCATTTGTACATGTATGTAGTACCAGTGCTTTTCTGTAGGGGGCAGAGTGGTTCTTTAGACCAACCCTTCTCCTGGAGAGCTACTTTCCAATCAAACACACCTGAAGCAGCTGATCAAGGTGTTACTTGATAATGACAGACAGGTGTGTTGGAGCAGAACCGGAACTAAAGTCTGAAGTCATATAGTCCTCAAGAGAAAATAATAGTTGAATTTATAAAAATGTTTCTCTTCAAAAATACACTTGATTCCGAATACTGTGTTGTTACATGAATGATCCACAGCTGTGTTTTTTAGTTTAGTGATAGTTGTTCACAAGTCACTTGTTTGTCCGGAACAGTTAAACTGTCTTCTGTTCTTCAGAAAAAATCCTTCAAATCCATCAAATTATTTGTTTCTTCAGCATTTTTTTTTGTATTTGATGCTCCACAAGTATAAACCATGCATTAAGAGCTGGGGGGGTGAAAACTTTTGAACAGGATGAAGATGTTTACATTTTTCTTATTTTTCCTGTTTTCTTTTTTATTTTATTTAGTACTACCCTTCAGAGACTACAGAAGATATATGTTTCCCAGAAGACAAAATAAGTTAAATTTACCCTGATCTTCGAATTCAAAAGTTTTCACCCCCTTAATGCATGATTTTTCCTTCTGGAGCATCAGTGAGTGTTCGAATCTTCTGTAATAGTTGCATATGAGTCCCTCAGTCATCCTCAGTGTGAAAAGATTGATCTCAAAATCATACAGTCATTGTTGGAAAGGGTTTAAATACACAAAAATGCTGAAAAAAGATTTAACACTTAAAAAAAGATTTAAGACTTAAAAATTGCAATTTAATTTATTCCTGTTGTGGCAGAGCTAAATTTTCAGTGTCACATGATCCTGCAGAATTTCTTCTAATAGACAGTCAGTGAATTAAGCCTATTGCCACAATAGTGAGAAGTGACGAATGCACACAAAAGTTACAGACAAAACATTTCCAACAGTCCAGTTTCCCCCATCAGAGTTTCACTTTGCAGGAACAATAGAGAACTGACGGGAATCAGAAAAGATGTATGAGAGTGAAATGATGCAGTGACCTCTCTCTGTCGGTTAAATCTGTTTCCCTTCTGATTGTTTGCTTGCCTGAAACTAAACCTGTGCAACCACAGTCCACCAACTTGTAGGCACCTGCTTCCTCTTTCTCTCAAAACCAGGTCATGTGGTTTTAAAAAAAATCAAGAAACATCTCAAAGGTGAAGAGTTACTGTTTCATAACTTTAGTTCACATCTGAAAGCATTTCAGAGTGTTGTGCAATTTGTTTGGTCACACTGGGGTGTTACATTTCTTCAGTCTGCGCAAATGAACTGCTGCGATTCTAAACAAATAATACACAACATCTAAATGAAACAGCTTTAAAATTGACAAAATAATCCATCATAAGCCCTGAACATGTTTAATCCTGTTTTAAAGACAGGAAGGCATATTTTAGCATGTGTTTATTACTGTGAAGTTTTCATATAAAATATCTACCTTATTCTTCAATGCAGACGTAAGCCTGTGGGCAAGACTTCCAGTTCATTAGGGAAATAATGAGAAGAATAACAACGTGCAGAAAAGGGTAAAACTGTTTGCACTACAAACCAGTGTGTTCATAATTAAGATAACACATTAAAATAATATGGTAAGACACACAAGTCTGCAATATCAAGCAGCAAAACGAGCTGTTTTGTACAGCTAAAATAGCTGGAAGTGGATGAGACTGGAAGCCAGACACATAACATTTACAAATGGCCCCGCCCACTCCAGTGTTTCCCCTGCCATTATATTAGGGGGGCGGCCATGTAAACTTTATTTTCTATATAGCGCCAGATCACAACAGACGTCATTTAAGGCTACCTTTCCTATAGAACAGGTCTATACTTTGTTCTTTTATCAAAAAAAACGAAATAGCCTTATGTTATTTATCTTATTTACACAATGGCATGTCATTTCTGTCTCTAACGTTACGTGGTCACGCGTCTACAATTTCTCTTCCGCTCATAAAGTCCATTCATAAAAACGGAATTTAGTCTATAGCGCGGGATGCCGCAAAATTCGTCAGTTTTTGGTTTAATAAATCAAAAGTAGGTCTCTCACTTAATTCGAACTGCGATGTGGACTAGTGTCTGTAAATATTAAAACGCAACAAGACGGTTTAAATATGAATCCTCCATGTTCCGCTTCGGCCTCTGCGTCTTATTATATGACGACATAAACGCATGACCTTATTCTCCAGAACTGCTGTGAGAGTCACTTCATGTAAATTTTACCGTTTCATTTGAGAAAATTAGCGTCATATCATAGTGTATATACAAAAAAAAAAACACTAACCGGCAACCTGTCAAAATAAAAGTACGGTTTAACATGTGAAAGAAATGTATTAGTCTTGTATTACTTTTGTACAGTATAATGTAGGTGTTTAAATATTCCTGTTTCTGGCAAATGTAATTAAACGATTAAAAGCAGAAATTATAATAATAACAGAAATAACAGAAAAACTCTGTTTGTTTGACAACAAAGAAACAGGTTTAATTTTCATTTCATTAAAAATAAATAAATATTTAATGCCTGTATTTGATTATCAGAAAAATTAAAACACACAAGAATTTCTGAAAAAAAGAAAGAAAAAGATTGTAGGGCTCTATTGTTCAAAATGTTGAAATTGAGATTTTTCTACTTATTTTTTTCACTGAAATAAATGTTTTTATTACACAGAGAGTAATGTACCAAAAAAAGTACCGTACCGTTGGTAATCCCCCCTCCCAAACTTGGAATCCTAGGGGAAACACTGCACTCTTACAGAAAAATAAGGTGGATGTCCCTTTTTTTTCTTTCTAAATATACTCTATTATTAACATTATTTAAATGAAAACTAAATAAACATATTTTCTTAAATATGCGGAGCAAGAGTCACTGCAGGATTTAAGAGCGTTTGTGAATTTACACCGCAAGGGACGCGACGCTCGTCTAAAGCCTTTGATTGGTCGACTGACTGGCGACGTCACATTCCATTCGCAACCTTGAAAGACGCGACGCGCTGGTTCGCAGCTTGATAGGGGTGTCATCATCGCACGCGTGTAGATCAGGTTTCACTGGACAATCCGCGTCTTTCGCGCAGGCCCACGGTAAGGACAATGGCGACTGGAAAAATCACTCACCTTTCTCGTTTCCTCTAAACATCACCACGGGGAATGCGCTGCTCGGGGTGTGACGCTGGAAACATGCGTATTTATATCCTGTGAATAATATTAGTCTGTCGGTGGTGAAGCGTGCGCGTCACGGCAGCCTTAATAATAAAGGATTGAAGATGGCGGAGTTTTCTCCGGTGCTGCCTCCGTTGCGGGATGATGGAGGAGGCGGACGGTACGGACAGCCGCTGTTTCCCAGATCCAGGTCCGGTTCGGAGTCGGACAGTGAATTGTCGCAGAGTTTGGCCCGCACAAAGACGCGCTCGTACGGAAGCACCGCGAGCGTCACTGCGCCGTTAGGAGAAAAATACATAGAGCACCGCGTAACGGACGGGGACACTCTGCAGGGCATAGCGCTCAAATATGGTGTTACGGTAAGAATGTGAGCCATGCATCAATATAAACACACGAACATACAAGAAACCAGGGCCTAGTAATTTCCTTACAGGCTCAACGTTGTTGTAACTTACATCCTTTTTGGGCATCATGCAGACGCGACATGGACTGTATCTTAAAAACTAGTGAGCTGCCTATCTAGACAACATTTGTGGGACGTTATATGCGCCTGCAGCAGTTTTTGGACTTACGTCGTTACATAATATGTTTCAAAATCTAGTAAACTCCTAGTTAGGCAACATCGCTGTGCATTATAATAGCTTTCAATTATTTTTTGACTATTATAAACATGGGCACCTGCACGTTTGGACCCATGCTGTTGTTTAGGCTGTGCCTCAAAACTTGGTAAACTCCTTATTTATACAGTATTTCAGGTCAAAAAAGGCTGTGAATTGCTTACAGCATTTTAAAGCATCATAATTGTGAAGTTTGATCTTTTTTTTCACTTTTAAGGGCAGTTTTGAGTGTCATCTGCTGGTTCTGCATGACAAAAACATCATATGATGCCCCAAATGCAGTGAACATACCATATGATTGTTTGTGATGTAGACATAATGAAATGCATCATAATACCAAACATCCAGCCATTAGTTAGTGTGTTGAGAGAGATTTGGAAATCAAATGCATGTGTAAACTGATTTGTAAACTGGAGTCACATATTTGATTATAACCTTGATCTTCCTTTCTAAGCAAATATTTGCTCTTGTAGTTTGATTGGTTGCGTTAGACACATGCTGGTAATGTAGAACAAGCAAACACTAGGTTTGTGTTTCGTGAAAATAGCAGTTAATTTTTGATATTCTCATATGTTATCCTTTGTATTTGTACACAGATGGAGCAAATTAAACGGGTCAATAAACTGTTCAGCAATGACTGCATATTCCTCCGAAACACACTGAATATTCCTGTTAAGTCGGAAAAACGCTCCCTCTTTAACGGACTGTCTCTGGAGTCACCCGACAGTGAGGGAAGCACGCCGCAGGATTCGCCGTGCGTGAGTCAGGACGTGGACGCCCCGTCACCTCCACCAGAACCGGCCGCCCCGGAGCCCAACACCCGACCCGTGCAGGCGGAAGAGCTGTCCGCTAAAGACTACTTACACCGGCTGGACTTACAGATCAAACAGTCCAAACAAGCCGCCCGCAAACTGAAAGAGGACGGTGAAAGGTAAATGAACCTGCTTGATCTACACTATTCTTTTAATAAACCCTTCTTTAATAATGAGGAACGAAAGCTCTGTTTCCAAACCCTAGAAAGTTGCCTAGCTGTCTGTCTACATAGGCAGTTAGCTTCTATGGAGCCGTTCAAACAAAAAACGTTTTTCCATTCCAATGTGCTACTTTTCATTGTTTTCAATGTAAACACATGCTAGATGGACGTGTAGATGGAAGGCAACAAGACTTAAAATTACTACTCTCTATGTGTCTGTTAAATTCCAACAGTTTATAATAACTGTCAGTCAAAAGTTTGCAGTAAGTAAAGTTGTTTTTTTTAAGAAATTAATTTTTTTTTTTTTTAAGCATTTAGTTGTTTAAAAGTGTCAGCAGTAAAGACATTTAAGATGTTCAACAAAATGCATGAATCATTGGTTTTCACAAAAATATTACGCAGCACAGCTTCTTCCAACATTCAGGAATAAAAAAAAGTTTCCAAATCAGCTCATGTGATCTCAGCTCAGGTCATCAGGTCATGTGAGATCTTGTGGAAACTGGAGTAATGGCTGCTAAAAATTCACCTTAACATCACAGGAATAAATTACATTTTACAATGTATTCGAATAGAAAATGGTTATTTCAAATTGTAATAATATTTCACAATATTACTTTTATTACAATTAAATGCAGCCTTGATGAGCATAAGAGACCTTTTAAAAAAAAAAAAATTACAGACTCTAAACATTTGAAAGTTAATGTAGTAAAATTTTTAGTAGTTTAATGTCAACATGTTGCTAAGCTAAAGATGTCATATTGTATTAGTCGTATGTAATTCTACTTTGAAAATATTGGGTGAAATTGGCAGCTAAATTCGGTTGTCAGTTCACCTTACACACCTCGCGTTCTGTACACACATAATTCACTAAAATACGGGAGTGACAACCGCAATAACTCCCCAAAAAAAGTGTGTACGGAACCCAACTGAACAACTAGTAATGACGTACTTAAACGCACATCAGAAATATGTCTTTGTCTGTATGTGAGATCCAAGAAAATAAATAGTGAAAGAAGTCTTAACTGCTTATGAGCCCTGTGGTAAAGTGTCAGTGTTGCAAGACAGCGCTTTCTGAAGCAGCCTCCTGGGCATAAACAAAACACAGCACGTCTATCAGCAGTAGTTTAGTTCAAACAGACAATAAGAGTCTTTAGCCAAAAAAAAGTCAGATACCTAATGACTAAATTCTTATTCACTCCCACAAGACACCAAAATGTTGCTACATACAAATGCGGGAATGACTGCTGTTCCGTACACACTTGGAACGATAATTTACGGGGTTCACTCCTGCGTTTAAATGTGGTTGTCACTCCTGAAATTTGAAGTGTGTACGTGGCCATAGTCTGTTTGAATTATATCATTAAATAATTATTTTAATGTTAAGTATTGAATTAACCCTTGTGCATCAGAAAAAAAGGTACACATAGATCCTTAGTGGACAAAAATGTCCATGTCAAAAAAACGTCATAAATATTTGAAGCTTGGAAGCACAGACCTATGTTTGGTCTCATTTTAAGGAAGATCCATAGCAGATTATTGTTGAAGTAGAAAAAGTTAAAAAAGTGAAACCAAAAAAATGTTATAGAGGTTTAAATTTATGAAAATGCTTTATGAACAATATTTTATCTAAAATATATATATTATTAAACATGTTGAACTCGCTAGAAAAAACAAGTTGTGTTCCAAATTTGAGGTTGATATCTCAAAAAATGAGCTTTCAGGAAGATTTTGTTTGGGCGCAGTACCAGATTTATTTTGGATTTGTGATTTGCAGTAGAGTTTTTCTCTTTCAAATATAACAAGAACACACACACACATGCAATTGTTTTTATGACACATGTACAAACCACATTCTGACATCCATATCAACACACCCACACAATTATAGCTGCATTATTTATCCAATTGGCTCTATAATATGTAGGAATAAAGGAATAAAGCAAGTATTTGCTTTATTGGCCAAATCTGAGAAAATGGCACAATCTGGTAAAAAATGGTAAAAAAGAAAATAATTTTAAATAATAATAATAAAATTGTGAATAATAATAATGACTCATTTTACAATTAAATGGCACTGTGATTAAAAATAGCAGTTTTAATGGGTTTCAGTGGGGACATTTTTGTACTTATACAATTTTTTTGTACCTAGTGCAAAGTAGATTTATTAAAGGAAATGGGGGTGACATAGCATAATTCCAATAAAAATACACAAGCCAAAATTTATGCACCTGGCAATATGATCAAAAAACAAAACTGAAAAGAACAAAAATAGGACGCACAGGGGTTAATTTAAATTTCTATTTAGCCTTCCTCATATATGTATTGGCCATCTTAGATGATTTGTTTTTTTCTTTCCTTGTTGCAATACATTGTGGGATCTGTAAACATTACATGCATTGCTGTCTTGTAACAAGCTTAGGTAGCACATGTTGTGCTTTTTAAATGATACTGAGCACTGTTTTGGTCAGCAGCACACCTGTGGAAATGCTGTGTAGGTAGGAAGCTCACTGGAGAATGAGGTTTGCTGACCTGTGCTGAGAAACTGAAATCTGTCCATCAGATCCATCGAGCTGAAATGCTGCAGTTTTTATTTCAGCTGAATAAGCCAGACAGATTTGGGTCAGGCAGCAGTGTTTGGAGAGAAGCCTTGTTGTCTTCCATCCAGTTTTAGGGCAATCAAAGTTGTTTGTCACACAATCTTAGAAAAACGTACACTTGACATGTTAAACCAGTCAGGTCAGTTCAGTCTCAGAGCTGAAAAAGACAAAAGTCAAGTTCACCCACCGGCTTATTTGCCACATTTTGGCACACGTCTCCGCTGATGGCAGTAAATCGCAGGTTGTAACCTGTTGAAGTCTTAAACTCTGTTCTCCGTGTGAAGCTCAAGAAACAAGAAGTGCAAACATCATGCAAAAATGAAAATTCTCATCATTTAGTCACCTTCACGTTAATGTTTTGGTGTGATTACATCTTTGTGAGCGGTCAAGCTCAAAAAAAAGTACATTAAAAGCACCATAGTAGTCCATACAAGTCATGTGCTACATTCCAAGTCTTTTAAACAAGAGCATTTAAAGAGGACAGATTAAAATTTGTCAGACCAGGGTTAAATTCTTCTTGAGGTTCCCTGAGCATTCTGGGCAGTTGAGTTGGTGGTCAGTGCTTCACACTTGTCATGAAAGTTTGCTGTCAGTGATGTGATGAGGGTGGTGAATGATTGCCAAATTATTTTAATTATTTGGTGAACCATTTCCTGTAACATTTTTTTACACATTTTTACACTGAATTGAAAAGCAACTGATGAAAATGTTTTCTCAGTCAGCGTAAGAAACATGAGCACAAACTGCTTAATTAATCATGAAGCTCTGGAAAGGAAGTACACATGCGCTCATCCATGTGCACACTCACACTAAAAAAAACGCCATTGTCTTTTACACACACCGATCAAAAGTGATCAGATCAATGCTGCGATTGAGTCATGGAAATCATCAGTCCAGTCATCAGTTGTTGTTTACCCAGGAATTGTCAATTCGGAAACATTTATTGACTTGCAAACATGCTGGTTTCAATTTAAACAAATTTCCTGTGTTTCAATTCAACAGGAAGTCTAACAGGGCCAGATCAGATCCTGATGCATTTGCTTTCACAGAAATCTCAGTGAACGTTTTCCTGTTTGGAGGAGATGATTGACCTTGTGAGGGATTCTTTAAAGCATAGTCCACCCAAAAATGACAGTTCTGCCCTTTTTTCACCCTCATGTCATTTCAAACCTACATGACTGACTGTATTCAGTGGGACATGAAAAATACGCTGATATGTTTGCAACCAAGCAATTTTGGTTCCCATTCACATCTATTGTATAAACAAAAATGCAATGGAAGTGAATGGGAACCAAAACTATGTGGCTTGATTACAGAGTGATTACAGAATTTTCATTTTTGGGTGGACAATCCCTTTAACCTACAATCAAATAATCAAAAAATAATAATCACAAAATTGCAGGCGATTGTTTTATGAACTTCAGGTCGCATTGTGAATGGAAATGCATTGCCTTGTGTCATGCAGTCTTGCTGTAAATGCAATATACTGCACCCTTTGACAAATACTAGTAAATCAACCAAGTGTCCCATGTGCACAAAACAGCACTTTTGCACACAGTGCACAGTATACTGCGCATTTGAGAGGTCTGGATTCCAGCCCGTGGCAGGAAGTGGGCAGAATGAAATTTAGGTTGTTTATTTTTACATATTTAAACACAGCTATTTGGGAAGGCAGCGTGCACCGCTCATTTAACTAGATTTGTAAGTAAAGGCATTTATAATCTGGTGCCAACAAAACAACTTTAAGGTCTTCCTGCAGTTTTTGACCAAAATAGCTCAGTGGCTTAATGTTTAAAAATAAAGAAATTAATCTGTTTACTCCAGATTCTTTTCCCAGAAATGAAAATATCCAAATTATGCGTCATTAGTAACCCTTTGAAATAATACATTATTTTTCTAAATTGTTATATATCTTAGCCCAGCTATTTTAAATAGTTTGATCACATTATAGGGTTACTGTTATGCATTAAAAAAAAAACCTTATACAACACTGATAAGAATGCTTTGTATAAATACAAAAAATGCAACCATCAACGTATTTCGAAATTGTTACTTTTTTGTAACGTATATCATCAAACTTGTATATTAGTGCTACCAGTGTTACAACATCAATTTTGTAACTTATTTGTAACATTAGAATGTTTAATGTATTGCAAAATTGTGTCATTGCAACATTTTAGTGCAAACTTCACTAACAACTGCAACTGGATTTATATTGTGAACCTAAATTCTCTGTTATCCCACAATATGTTTACTCATTTTATGACCACACTCAACAAAACTGAATATATGTGAATTCATATATTAATACTAGACACCTCAAAGATAATGTGTACCGAAAATCTTTGCTATATCTTTATGTTAACATACTTTACTGTCCTTTTGATTTGGAGCTTTGATGCAGTCATCATCATCTTCTTAAGGTACAAACGGGAATTCAACTGCTTTGGTCATGTGACAATTTGCACTAATCATGTGAAACTGCACATATTTAATTGAGACCCTTTATTTTTTCAGTGTGTCAAAACATCAGTCAGTAAGGTTTTTAGAGCTTTATAAATGAAAACCTTTTTTATGGTGGGATTAAATGGGTTAAGATGTAAATATTAGTATTGTAATTATACAGTTGTGTAAAATAAGATAGAATTATTATTTTCATTATTTTTTTGTTTGTTTGTTTTACCGTACAGTAGTATTCTTGTTTTGAAATGTAATAGATATACCTTTAAATTTATTATTATTATTTTATAGTCATATTGAACAGGTCAAAAACAATGAGAATGTGACAAAAACTCAAGTAGAGAGAGTTATTATTTTAAACCCTGTTAACTTTAATGCACAAATTAGCCAATTAATTTGAGATTGTTTCGTTTCCGAAATGAGCTTTTCAAGTGAACTGGAAAAACAAACAAATAAATAAATAAATAAAACATTGTTCTACAATTACCTTACAATTTAATTTCAATGTAAAAATTTTTTTTTTTTTTTTTTTTTTAAATATTTAAATATTTGCTTTAGGCTTTATATAGGAATAGTGTGAGTTTATATCTGAAAAGATCAACAAAGAACACATTAAAACATCACATTAAAATTCACTTTCAGTTCTTTGAAGCCTAAATGACACATTTGTTATATATATTCAGGTTTTTTAAAATATTGTTTGTGTTTAATTTCAGAGAGGAAGACGACCTAGCAAACTCAACATCGTCATATCAGGAGATCTGACAGATTCTTCTTCATCTGTTGACCTGCAGCGCTGACAATGACCCATATCATCACTCTTTTGCCTGCTCATTTTTTACTCTGTCTCCAAATTGCAACACCGGACCATACGCCATACATTGTGCTGAAGGTCCATCATTGCCTTCTTAAGCAGTATTATAGTGATTTTATTTCTTTTTTATCATCACTGTTCCATCTCCCATAACAGTAAAGAAGCTTCAGCCGAGTTCATCTTCTTTAGGAAGAGCAATAGCCGTCCACATGTAGATGACAAACGTATGATAACCGTTGCTCATATGAAACACTATATCTGCAGTCTGTGCAGTAACGTAACCTACCACAGATAAAACAACCCGGACTCTGTGTGGCTGCCTGCTGATTTTAAGTTATCATTTTTTGTTTTGTTTGCCTATAAAAGCTTTATGTGTGGGGTTGAAAGGGATAAATAATGCTGTTTTGGTGTGAATGTTGTGTTTTGTGTGTTTAATAAAAATATTTTACTGTGCTGTTTGATTTGGATTATGCAGAATAAATGCTTCTGTGAAATGAGAGCTTCCTGTTTCGTGGATTATAGGTCCGGATCAACGTTTTAGGTTATTATTGTCATCCTTCAGCATCACCACAGAACAGAAAAAGAGCAAACTCAGTCCTGGAGCACCAGTCAGGTGATGATTTAATATTGATTTGTACCTGTCAGTGAGGAGTAAGCAGGTCATACAAAACCATACAAACACCGTAAACGTAAAGTAGTTTTGAATCGCCATCGAAGTGTTTTGGAAAATGTCGTAACAGGTGTGTGAAAGGCTGTTCCACTGCTCTAGATGAAAAGTGCACACATAAATAGCTAGATTCTACATTAGCAATTGTTGTTAATTACTGTGATGCATCTGCACATACAAATGAAATGTTAATGAATCAACAGATGCAGCCCTGAAATGATTAGCATAAAAACTGGATTATTTTATACATCAGATTGCAGGGGCAATATGTCTGCATGTTGTATTTAAAAATTAAAAAAAAAAAGTATAAAATGCTCTGTGAATGTCCTTGAGTGACCCAGCCACAGCCTGAGCTTAAACAAAATCAAACATTTCTGGAGGGAGAAACCTGAAAATGTCTGTCAGACTCCGTTCAAGCTGACAGAGCCTGTGAAGAGGTGAGGAGACGAACAGCAGATAATTGCCAAATGCAGATTTGCAAAGCTTGTCACATCATACCCAAAAAGACCTGAGGCTGTAAAAGTGCTTCAACTAAGTACTGAGTTAAGGGTATTTTTAAATAAATCATAAATCTGGACTGTAGGCCAATGATAGGCCTGTTCAATGATATGAAAAAGGACAAAGGAGTGTCTTGGAGTCCAAAAAGTTGAGGACCACTGATTTAGACTAGTAACTTTTTATTGTAGGGCCTACAATGCTTTGTAGTTCTAAAAATATTAGTAAAGGTACAGTAGACTGAGGCTAGTCATAACACTTAGTCCAGAGAATATTGCAGGGTGAGACTCAGTAGTATAATAATAATAATAATAATAATAATAAAACATTTCTGTTGTTACTGGTCAGGAAAAAAAGACACAGTTCATTTAATATACAGTGTGATGACCCAATATTAAAAAGCCTGTTATGGGTCAAAATATATAGGAAAAATGTAAACAATATATCACATAAGAATTTTATAAGAAACACAAAACAATTTCATGAAACAGCTAAAATATAAAAGGTAAAAATATCAGAGTAAAGACAGCTACTGTGAAGTGTATAAAATGGCAACCTATAAACCTTGCTCCAATAAAAATGTCACCCAACCTAAATTTATGAGATTATGTTCACTCATTTACCCAACAGCTACAGCAAAATTATGACATTGGAATTGAGCTGGGAGCTGTTTTATACTTATATTGAGTTTATTTCCTGCTAGATGAACTTGCAACACTATAAGTGAGCTAAACTGAATCTAAATGTAACTCAGTTGAGCAGAATGATGAAACTATTAAAACTGAATTCATTTTTGAAGAATAACTGAAAGAATTTAGGAACATTAATATGCTTATTTTTCGATTTTCTTACATTAATTATAAAAAACTTGACCTTCTAACACTAGCTCTATTCTATTCTATTCTATTCTATTCTATTCTATTCTATTCTATTCTATCATATTATATTATATTATATTATTTATAAAAAACCCTCTAACACTAGCTCTGCTGTGTTCTATTCTATTCTATTCTATTCTATTCTATTCTATTCTATTCTATTCTACTTGTTTTATTTTTATTTATAAAAAACATGACCCTCTAACACTAGCTCTTTTCTTTTATTCTGTTCTATTCTATCATATTCTGTTCTGTTCTATTCTATTCTATTCTATTCTATTCTATTCTATTTTATTATGTTCTAGTTGTTTTCTTTTTATTTATAAAAACGTGACCCTTTAACACTAGCTCTATTTTGTTCTATTGTATCCTATTCTATTCTATTCTATTCTATTCT
>JAHKKF010538253.1:3411-45233 GCA_019740295.1 Labeo calbasu
TAGCTCGTCCTCATGCATTATGTAATCATGTTAGTTTACAAGTGTTTACAAAGCGAACTTGCAAAGAAAGTCAAACGCCATACCCTACCCTTTTGAACCGAAGTACACAGAAGAAGAACTAACCGTACAACCTTTCCAACGTGATTACGTACTGCGTGAAGTCGAGCTAGTGCTAGATGAGCATTTGTGGTTAAAAAGTTATAATTTTTTGTATTTTTCTTTAGAAAATGACTGATTGTTTCACTAGATAAGACCCTTATTCCTCAGCTAGGATCGTGTAAAGCCCTTTGAAGTTGCATTGAAGCTGCAATTTGGACCTTCAACCCCCCTTTGAAGTCCACTATATAGAGAAAAATCCTGGAAAGTTTTCCTCAAAAACCTTAATTTCTTTTCGACTGAAGAAAGAAAGACATGAACATCTTGGATGACTTGGTGGTGAGTAAGTTATCAGGACATTTTTAGTCTGAAAGTGAACTAATCCTTTTAATGATGAATATTGGTGGAATAATGTCAGTGTCTGTAGTTCATTTCTCAGCAAGATGCACTTAGTAGATGCTCTCAGAGCAAATCAAATATCTTTCGTTTCTAAACACCAGCATGGAGTGTAGAGGAACATTACCTAGTCTGAAAGTAAAGTACTTGTTGTACCCACAGACTTGTGACTAAATTTCCTGTAAGACCAATTTGAAACTTATCACACACTTCTGAAAAGTTAAAAATGAGTCTACACATATGATCAATTTGAAGTGTGCAAGTGCAGGCAAATCTGTCACACTGTACAGCCTTGTTACGTTCTGTTTTAAATTTGTGAGTTGCCTCTGTGATTTGTCGCTGAGCAACTGACAGTGCAGTGTGTACAGGATGAGTGCCACTTCACAATGAATGGTGTTTGAGGAATGGATCTCTCTGGATGGGGTTGATAGAAGTACATTGATTTTTGTAGATGGAATGGACAATGAATAGTGATTAGCTTTGGGGAGAAAATGATTGATAGTGTGTCAGCTAGTGTACAAAGGCTTTAGGATTTATTTGTAGATATATATCACCTTTTTAAAAGTTTTGTTCAGCAAACTGCTGCAGCGTGTCTCGTATTTGTCAGTGTCAGTACTTTTGAAAGAAAAAGAACTGTTTCTTGGTGACACTTTTGTCTGTGCCCAAAATAGCAACATGGGAGATACTTCAAAACCATCGTAAGCAGTTATAGTTTCACCATATCAGATGCAGACGTATTCAAAGATAAAAGCTTGCAGTATTTCTGATAGCACATCTTGCCTCTTCTCTCAGTGTGTCTTGCATATCCCTCTCCCTCTCTTTATCTCTCTCTCCCTTTTCTTCAGAAAGTGGGCTGTGACAGGGAAATTGGCTCCAATAAGGTGGAGGATAAGTGCGGTGTGTGTGGAGGTGACAACTCCCACTGCCGAACTGTGAAGGGAACGTTCACCCGGGTGCCTAAGAAAGCCGGTAAGATACTTTCCTCTTTCCTGGGCCACTGACTTGCAGTATTTTCATTATATGAGACTGTTCTTTATTCAAGACGGCAGCCCTGTCATTAAGTTTCAGAGTCTTCTAGTTCAAGTACGCATCTGGAGTTCACTTTACTTTTAGGGGAAAAAAATTAGCAAAGTGATAATGCTGGAATGTTTTGAGATTTGAGTTCACACATTTATTATTCATATATGATGATATATTTATTATATTAGATATGACAACTCCGAAACAGCAGATGTCTTTAATAGTTTTATGCCTGTGTGTTTTATTAATAAGCATTATTATTTAAGTATTCAAGAAGGAGTGTGAAAACTGCTTTTAATTATTTGTTAGCACACAGCTAGTTTGCATACATAGAGAACCTCTTTGTTTAAAAGATCATTTAGGAGCTTTACATGAATGAAATTAGGATAGCATTGGGAAAAGTTGTGAATTTGTGAAGGATAGGGTTTGGATTTGATCTGGGAATTATTTTGTGGCTGCCAGCATGGATCAGATTGGGATGGACTGAGATCAGAGAAGTTTTATACAGTAGCAACGGAGAACAAAGGAGCTTGTATTTGGAATTCGGTCACATTCATAACAGAGTTTTAAAAATTAAAAAATGCAATAGTTCTGTATACAAGGAATACAAGTATACAAGTCTGGGTATGAGGTAAAAATATATAGGTTTATATTAACTTTTAATGTAAGTCTCAGAGAGACACAAACTGGTTTATTTTTAAGTCTCCCGTGGTTCGTTCAGTGAGTTTTCGACATAAACAGCTTTCTTCACACTGGGTTGTCATTTTGCATGCGGCTCTCAAGGCCCCTCCTTGACTCACATTTTAGGCATTTCCCTGATTCTGTATTGATATTTCTTTTTTATTATGACACTCCTACTCTAACACCACAGAATGTACGAACAGTTTTAAAGATTTATAGAACACTTTCACATTTAAGGGCCATCTGTACTTTCCTTGTCCTTTGCATATATACATTAATGACCACACTCAAATGTCCATTAGACCCACTCAGTCTACATTCAGTCTCAGACAAATTAGAGGTATTGCCTACATCTAGAGAATACCATTCATAAAGAACCTCATAAAGAACCTCACAAGTGGAGTAGCTGATGGTATAAATGTACCTATGTGTAGCTTAACAATAGCATTTCCTTGACTCCATTTGTAGCCTATATATTAATTCATATAAATTTAAGTAAAGCTGACTATACATTTGTGGCTTATAAAAAGCAGGCACATTTGTTGGAAAATGTCTTGCTTTCATTGGTCCTAATTCATGCAATAAAAAAAAGATTCAGACTTGGATTTACATCTATTATTAAAGGGGTCATGAATTGAGCAATCCAAATTTCCTTGATCTTTTGGCATATGAGAGGTCACTACTATAAAAACATGCTGTAAGTTTCAGAACTCAAAACTTTCTTATTAATCTAAAAACAGCTTATATTGAAGCCAGTCTGCCAAAATGACAGGTTGTTGAATGTGCCACTTTATGACGTAATAGTGTGGTCTGTTTAGCCCACCGATTCATGCATATAGTGTAAATAACGAGAGGCAAATGCAAGTCTATGCAGAAACCAAACAATACACTTTATTTGATGAACTTTATTTTTAATGAAGTTTCAGACTGCGTCAGTACGAACTTGATCCTTTGTTCACTTAATTTTAGCACGGATTCGTTTATAAACAAGGTACGATTCGAAGCAGGATTTTTAAAAAGATTGAAACAAAAAGATGGATCCAACAGTAATGTCGCACCACACAAGTGTGAGTTACTGTTTTTATTACGTGGTCACTATTGCTTTGTCCATCACTACAGATCGTTTAATATATGTACTGCGTATTTATGTGCTTTTAACCTATATCACGGCAGCATCCATTTGTGAAGAATGTAGGCTGTCAAACATACACAACTGTTAGCCAATCATAGCAGTGGGTGTTTACTTTTCGTCTACAATTCTTCACATGCATCCAAATAGAGTGTTCTGATGAGGGGTGTCAAAACAGGACAAAAAATAGTATGTTACTTCTAAATTAAGATGTTTTTTGATGTTAAAATCTTAACATTACAAATGGACATCAGAGAACAGTACAAAATAAAAAACAAAGGCAGGTCATGACCCCTTTAGCATCCTTTTTGGAGATCCAAACACAAATATTGAGTGCCTACTTACAAATGTAAATAGAGTCCAAAACATTCTCTGGTTAGATTCTTGAAACCACATTCGAGTCGCAAAGGCATTTTGACCACATCACATTTGTAGTTTAAGCACATAATCTGTTGTGATGCCTCACAGGCCACAATGATCGCCTACCAACCTGTCAATAAAATATTGCATTAAATCAAGAACTTTGTTGGTTTTGTGCAGCTTTAAAAAAAAAAAAATATAAGCACATAAATATGTGAACAATCAGCTTTAAATGTCTTCAGCATAAAAATAATGCTATAACATTGCAAGTGACATTGTAAGTAAAATGTAGAAACATTATTAAGACCATCCCCTCAATTAAATTGATCACAGGTGGTCACAAGAGACACATTTGAGGTGTTACTACTGAATATAAGCATCGATCTGTATCTTCTGAGCACTTGTGGATCAGGTCACCAGAGGCGGATGTTACTTTCAAGTGTAAACAGGTTCTAAGTGTGTGCCGTCTGACCTTTCATTAGATTTCATAGGTACCAGGGTATCAAAATCAATATTCTGAAAGCTAAATGGATACGTGATATTAAATGCATTTTTTCATTTGAGGCATCTGTGGTAAATTACAAAAATACCTTTTATTTTAGGGCACACACACATACATACTGTATCACACCATCCCCACATGGTTATCTCAGTGAAAAACAACATCACTCTCATGCGAATCAAAAGGGGAATGTGAATATAGAGCAATGCATAAATAAGAGAAAAAAAATACATGTCATATACAAGACTGATGTATTAAAAGAACAAACCAAGAACATTGACATTCAGGACCACTGGGCTGTTTGTGGAGGGAGGCGCTTGGTTCACCTGTAAACACAGAGAGACAATAAACAACATTTATTGCATTTATGAACTCACAAAGCTTCCCTCAGGACTCACATTACCACTCCATCTCGACTGTCTATTTTGCATACAAACTGCGTATAGTTTCTCTTTAAACTCCCTCTCCGAGTTTCCAAAGATGTGCAGGAGAGGAGCCTGGTTTTGTTGCAATTCTCGCTTCTTTTATATGTTCTGGTTTCCATTATTCAGGCATTGAGTCGATCATGCTAATTGCAGATCAGCCAATCTCTACAACAATATGTGACATAGACATAGAGCCAAGTACCATTGGCAGTGAATTCTAAAGTGAAGAACATATTAAAAACCAGGACATTTCGTACCCGGGGAATCACAATAGATGTTCTTCTACAGACAAAGCAGAGCAGCCCATTATCGAAAAGTCATCAGGTTTTGGAGGGAGGCGTGTCATTATTATTCAGCCAACAGCTGTCAGGGATGAAAGCATGGTGGTCATCTAATTGGTTTCCTTAAGCAGCCATCATTTTACTTTTTATTGGTATTTGCTAGTTGTGCAGCCCTAGTGGGAACTTGAGGCTTGCAATGGAATTCATTTATAAATAGATTCCCCCACTGTGCTCGAAATTTTCTTCCTTCCCAGTGTTCAGATGACCTACCAAAACTTACAGGTACACTTTGTCTTCGATTCTCACTTTAATACGTTTAGTCTTCCTTACTATTTTATATACCCTAGTAAAAAAGTAATAGATTTAAAATGCATTGATTTTATACTATGTATAAGTATAAAATAACAATTTGGAGCATTGTTTGTGCACATTTCCTAATATTAAGCCTAAAATATGTTTTAATGTCACTATTGATGAGGATTGTATGATCTTTAAATAATATCGGTCTTTAAATGCACAACATTTAAAAGTGTACCTGAAGTGTACTTGCACTAGTTTCCACTTTAGCACAATCACATATACTTCAGTATATCTTTAGTTAAACTTCAGCCCTACTTCTGCAAAATTAAAGTGCATTAAGTACAAAATTAGTTGTTCCAATTTAGCAGACTTTAAATATACCAGTTTAGTATACTTAGCATGAAATACATGTATTTTAAATACATTTTAGTACATTTATTTTTCACTAGGGTATATATTGTAATAAAAATAATGAGTTAAGCAAGCCATGTGAAATATGTAATTCATATTTAAAATTCATATGAAAATTCATATTTCACATTTATTCATATTTAAACGTTATATTTAAAATAAAAAATATATTATATTTAAAAATGTCATTTCATTTTTGTTTTAAGTTTAAGCCCCATCCATTTTATTTTATTTTATTTTATTTTTAAATTAATACATTTATTTAGTAAGGATGCATTAAACTGATCAAAAGTGACAGTCAAGACATGTATAACATCGCTAAAGATTTTCAAATAAATGCTGTTCTTTAAAAAAATCTATAAAAATGATCATGGTTTCCACAATATTACACAGCACATCTGTTTTCGACATTGATAATAAATACGTAATCTTTCTTGAGAATATTAAAGTGATTTCTGAAGGATCATGTGAGACCATTATTTTAAGTTTTTGATCAAATAAAGTTAGACTTTAGGAGACTTTCTTTAAAAACATTTTTTTTTTTTAAAAAAATGGATATTGAAGCTAGTTCATTACACCTGCATGAAACTGTGACTCTGTACAAAGCCTGTCAGAATATTGTCACGCTGCATATCATAACATGTTTTTGCTTGTTCTGTCATCCTGCATGTATGTTGATAAAGATGCCTTGTCTCAAAGCAACAATTGTATAGCGGCCTGATCAGTCACTTAGCAGTGCGTGAGGAAATGAATCACCTCCCCAGTTGTTCAAAAACAGTTTTTGGTGTTTTTTATTGCTAGAATCCTTCTGCTATTTCATTCACATTTGTTCCTTTTCCAATTAGCTGATGATGTAGTTGACTTAATAGCACACACTGTAAGAATAGAACCAAATGGAGAATGTATTAAAGTACATAATTGTCCTCTATTAATCTTGTTCGTTTAACTTCATGCTGTATTATACTTGTGATTAGAGAAGAACCTGAATGAACAAACGACAAGGGCCTGACATCTTTATAATGGCCCTGGAAGGGCTGTCAATCCCTGCATGTACATTAGCTCATTTAAATGCAATCTGGGAAAGTATACTACTTACAGTACTTCAGAGCTGTGCCTGCTCTGAACCCAAATTGACATTATTTCTCATAAGATTATTTAAGATACAGTAATTTTAGCATAACTATGTAAATCATGTACTGAGGATAAATCTTAGCCATGTGGCTCTGGCACAGTGTTCCATTTCCGTAATTTCCGGAGTTACATAATTTTAGACACATACAATCACAATAGATCCTCAACATGTCTTCATATGACCTGCTATTTATTAACAAGGTGGCATACAGGCCTATACAATGACAATAACGCACACTCATGCTAATGCATGATGAATGGCACAGATGGCAGGACAAATGTGTCTAATGGATTCAAGTGTGTGTTTGTGTTGCCTTTGTTGCATCCGAAAGACATGGCATGTGGCATTATTGAGCTGATGTGCGTTATAGGAGCATCTTGTTTTTGGCAAGATTCCTAGCTCTATTCGAGCCTTTCACATGTGTGTTATGAATGCAGAATGTGCAATTCCATTAACTTTAATTATGATGGTGTCACATGTGTTATATTTGCTTGTGACAGTGAATGAATGTTTCATTCTGGCTCTAACCAGAATTTGCATGACGTTCCTGAATACAGATTTTGTCATACAGTGTGTATCATAATGGGTGATTGTACACAATTTGTGATGCTCATCATGCTTTATATCACAAATTTGAATGACAGTTCCTTATATTGTCCTTTCTTTTTATCCTTACTATATTCAACTCATTGTTTGCATGAACTAAATCAGCATTTTGACCTTTCTCTATCTAACTCTACCTTGTTTTATTGTCAACTGATCGCTTTTTTAACAGGAAAAAAGTTAAGCAAGAGATCCCAAAAAGAAATCCCTGTGTTGGAAAACACAACCTGCAAGTATCTTATATTGTCTAATCCTACACTTCTCTTTCCTGTAGTACTGCTGTGTTTTGCTTTGACTGTAGCTTGTAGCTTTAAAGCATTATTCAGCAGTTGAACTCTATTAACCACATCTAAAGAATACTGTCAATTACCCCAGAAAAAAAAAAAAACTCTGATTCGACTTTGTTTATAAAGCTCAAAGAAAAACCCATTGCATTAATGCACTTACCATGGACGTCCATGGGGCAAATGTATTGAATAGTTTAGAAGCAGAAATGTGAAGGTTGCACTTTTCTTGAAGCACTTGAATTATTCAGTAAAATTGATCCGTTTAATACATCCTCTTGAGGTAGAAACCTTTGATTCTGCATTATCAACGACACTCCTGTGTGACATTTGTTCTATGTAAACAGCATTTTGTAGACACTCACATCCTTTGCTTATATTCTTGTGTAAATCATAAAATTTGTAAACTCAAAAAAAGTTGGTAAGCATTTCTGTTACTGCAGCCTTGTGTAGTTATCCATTGTAGTAATATCCATTGTAGGTACAAGCGGTTTTCTTTTTTTTACAAAACGAGGGACAGATTAAAATGATTTTCTTTAATGACAGACAGCACGCCATAGATATGCTTGAGGTAAATTTAACATAGATCTTCCTTAAAGATTTGACTTAAAATTGGTTTGTGGTGCAGCCTATGTTGATCATTTGCCAATTTAAGACTATTCTTACAGTAAAGGATAGTTAATCCAAACATTCAAATCATTTAATCACCCTCATGCCATTCCAAACCTGCATGTAAGTGTTTCTTCTGTAGGACACAAAGAAGATTTTTTGAAAAATGTCTCAGTGTTTTTGCCCATACAGTGAAAGTCAGTGGTCTTCATTGTTGTTTCAACCATAGATATGTATAGGTAGATGCCCTAGTAGCAGCTGTTACTATAGGCCACAATACGTAAGCCGTCCGCCATATTGTAATGGTCACAGCAGGTCTGTGAACTCTCAAGAGCAAGTTTCCTGTATGTCTGCAACACTAGTTGCATGCATATGTGAATATCTATATCTGTTTCTACATTTTTTTTTTAAATTAAGATTTGTACAAGTTTCAGGTTTGATTTATTTATGTAGCACCATTTAATTTATTTATATAGAATCATTTATACACCATCCGAAAGCTGAATAAATAAGCTTTTCATTGTTGTGTATTTTGCCAGAGCTACAATTATTTGAAAATCTGGAATCTGAGGGTGCCAAAAAATCCAAATATTGAGAAAATCGCCTTTAAAGTTGTCCAAATGCATATTACAAATCAAAAATTAAGTTTTTATATATTTACAGTAGGAAATTTACAAAATATCTTCATGGAATGTGATCTTTATGTGATATCCTAATGATTTTTGGCATAAAAGAAATCAATAATTGACATAATATAACTAACATTGTATACAGTGTATTGTTGGCTTTTGCTACAAATATACCTGTGCTACTTGAGACTGGTTTTGTGTTCCAGGGTCACAATTAACCTGTGTCCACCAAAGCATTTGTAGCCAGCTGAAAACATGCCAGGCACTCTTCTGAAAACAGCCAGCTGGTGGTGGTTCAGAACACTTTGGTGGCACAGCATTTTTTTCCCGACTGAGATGCTTTGGTTGCTATGAACCACGACAGTAACGTATTACTAGTCTCATTTTGAAGAATATTACTGAATATAAAAAGTAACCATCAAAATTAACATCTCCATTTTTGTTCAGTCATTGCACAAATTGGATGGCTGGTAGTGTAGTATTTGCCCCGCCCCTCCTCCATTGATTGGACGGCTGGGTAAAAAGTGACAGTGACAAGTGCTGCGTTTTACCCAAAGTTGTACAATTTAAAAAAGACAGGGCAAACAAACTTGTGAAATATTATCGTGGCAGTGCATCAAAATTCAGTGTCATTTTGCCAAAAAGAACACAGAACCATTCAGACCTGGAAGGGGCAGGTGAATTTAAAAAATGCAAACATTTTCATGAATTCGAAAGTTTACAGAACGGCTTTATGAATGGCTTACATAAAAATTCGTTCTGCTCTTGTTCCAAGATGGTGGACACATCGACCTGTCTGGAGTGGTCGAATATGGCATCTACCTATATATATATCTATGGTTTGAACCCCATCATTCTTCAAAATGTCTACTTTTTTGTTCCATACAGGTTTGGAACAACAGAGAGTGATTTTCATTTTGAGTCAACTATCCCTGTAAATAAGGTTCCTGAAGAGCTTAATCAAAGATGTCCATATTTCTCATTTCAAAATAGCACTAAATACAGTATAAAAAGTATATAATATAAATCTAAAAAAACAAAAAAACAAATATGAAAATAACATGAAAGTGAGTAAATCTAATAGGATTAGTATATAAACACGCTCTCTCCTTTCTTTCTCTCACACAAATACTGTACCACATCCCTCCCCCACCATCATCACACACCGACCATTATTTCTGTCCATCTGCTTTAATCTCCTTTCCTCAACCCTATTTGATTCTGCTCCTTTTAGGCACGCACTCTAACCTTAGCTGAACTCTATTAGGATTACCCAGCAGCCCCATCTTTCTCTGTCAGTGTCTTCCTGCCCACATTAATCGATGATAAAACCTCCCAGCAGACGTTGCTTTAAGTGACTCGATCCACCATTGCAACGATTAGACTCCCAGCCACCTTTTTACGTCGTACTTGTGTCTTAGACGGGTGCCGTGCTGCTAGAGACAGCTTCAAAGCCTAGCTTGGGTTTAGAGGCATTTAACATGTCAGTGACAAAGAGTTCAGGGCAAAATGACATAACAAACCCTTCTTATTCTAAAGGGAAAACAAGAGGAGCCTTCTTGCTGCCGAAAGGAGCTCGCAATGTGTATCTGAATGAAACGGAGGATTCTAGAAATGTGATGGGTGAGTGGTATCACGCTTTGCAGAGGAATGGGCATTGGTAGAGAAGGCAACGTTAGCTTTTTTGTGTTCTTGTGCTGCAAAATGACTCAAGGCGCTGCCATTCAGCATCCTTCTTGATTAGCCTTACATAACAATCATTCACGGTCTTCATTTTCACCTGACATTGTTATTTGAGCTTCTGAAGGATGAATGTATGAAACGAGTGGAAGAGCAACCTTCTGTCATGTTTTTGTCTCGTAGGCTTGTCGTGACCCTGCTTGATGGACAGTTGCAATAGTCTTACTGTTCAAATCTGAAAGCTTTAATAATGTACTACTGTAGAAATGCCTTCTAGTGATGCCCATCTCTGCAAAGATCAAACCGTAGCAGAACGTCTTAGCTAACTAATTGCTTTTGCCATCTCTCCCTTTTGCCTTTTTCGCTATCGCAAAGGTTACCTAAAGATGTTTCTGATTCCTCCTGGGGCTAGACATGCGATCATACAAGAACAAGAGGTTTCTCCTCAAATTCTTGGTAAGTGATATCTGTCCTCATGTTACTCAAGCTGAACAGCAAGAAGATCAAATGCATGCTTATGTATTCTGTGCCTGTTCCGGGTAGCTGTGCTTAATGGATCCATATCACTCCAATGCATATCCATCGCACCGAAGTATTCGCATAAAAGAAAGCTTGTGCATTTGCCTGAAAGTGCATTAGATAGAATTAGACTCACTGATTTTAGAGACAATCACTGTCTACCACAATTTGCCTGTGGCTTTGTGAACCACAGTCCTGAATGGGTGTGTTCATCCCATGGGTTCGTTTTGGAATTTACAGTGGGTTTTAGAATAGCGTTTTTTGATTTAAGAGTAATATCATGTTTTGCATTTTGTTCCACAACATAAAGTAGCTCAGATTTGAATTGTAAAAACATTTAGTGGTTTTAATGCAGAGGTTGCTACTACAACTACCCAGAGTGTGCTTTGATGCGTTAATCAATGTTAATGTTGTAGAACAAAACATGAACCTTTCTGTAGCTCAAACAGTAGAGAATGCCACTAGCAATGCCAAAGCTGTGGGTTTGATTTCCAGGAAAAGCAAGAACTGATAAAATCTGTGCTTAAATGGAGTTTACTTTGCTTTGGATAAATGCATCTGCCAAAGGCGTAAGTGTTAATGTAAAAGAAAGTTTCTTAAAGTGATGTTAACCGAAGGCTTTATTAAACTCATAAATCAAAAGTGCCGTTTTAGAAACCCATTAGAGATCCTGAGACGACCCATGGAGAACTACAGTAGCTTTCTGGGTTGACCTGCTAATTCACATTGTGATTGAACAGCTCCAGTTGCCATTGAAATATGAGCATTGCTCCATTGGATTCCTCAGCTTTATGTGAAGTCAATACTGGGGAATTACATTGCAGAATCCGAGAAAAAGAGTTTTCATTGCTAGTTCTTAATTGTTCTAAAGACGCATGAGGCCCTTTCTTAATCAACGTTTCTTTTTTCAATTCTGAACTGTAACGGTAAGACAAAATTGTTTTGAGCTTTACAGTGTCTATTCTAACTGCAAAGTTAAGTGACTGAAAGACAAATACATTGATTGGCCCATTTTCTTTATTCTATTCATTTTGAAAAGTCCATACTGCATACAGCAATTATCACTTTGTAATGCACATAATTGAACAAGTTGCTTTTATTCCAAGAATATTCCCCATCTTATAAGTGCTTCTCCATAAATGTAGGAGTTTGTATATTACTTCTTGGTAGTTGAACTTTTAATTAAACCTGACCTTATTTTAATTAGCTAGATAAGCTGTTCAATGCCTCACTTAACTGCCCCAGTTAACCTTCCAAGAGGTCTTCCAAAGGTTTTCTTTTTCAGTAATACTTTCCTTTGGGGGGTGCCTAATAGCTTAGTAATACAATATGAGTTATTCATATATTTAACCTAACTGATTGCAATAATTAGATTCCTTTGTAGGTTAAAATGCTATGGCTTAGCAATTTATATGGTACCTTATATACAGTAGACCTGTTTCTGTCTCCATTAGATTTTTTAGAAATCTTAGATTTATTGGTAATTGAATGATTTAAGTAATGTATGTTATATGTGAATTTCCATCAGTAGGTTCATCTGATTAGTTTTATGATTAACACCTTTAGCATTTATTCTGACTAGTTTAGTCTATTTGCAAGTGAGCAAGAAAAACTAACCATATTTATTTTAATTAAATTTTATTTTATTCAGTAATTCACACAAAAATTAAAATTCTGACATTTACTTGTGTTAAAAAAGTGACATTCTTTCTTTTAAAGATCACAGTTTTTAAATCAAATTTTTTTCTTTTTCTTTCATCTCCTAGTCAGCATTTACTTTTGCATAGAAGCCCACAGCTGAATAATTAGCAACTTTTAATTGCGACTTTTTATTTCACAATTCTGACTTTTTTCTCACAATTGTGAGTTTACGTCTTGCAATCCTGGCATTTTTCTCAAAATTTCGTGATACAAACTCGCAATACTGAATTTTTTAATCAAAATTGTGAGATATAAACTCACAATTGCGAGTTATAAAGCCAGAATTGTGAGATATAAACTCACAGTTATGTTACTTTTTCTCAAAATTGCATGATATAAACAATTGCAAGAAATAAAGTCAAAATTGCAAGATAAAAACTTTTTTTTCTCTTTTTTTCTTGCAATTGTGAGTTTATATCTTGCAATTCTAAATTTTTTTCTCACAATTCTTTTTGTCTCAGAATTGTGAGATATAAACTCAAAATTGTGAGTTATAAAGTCCAGTTTTGAGGGGAAATGAAAGACAGATATGTTCTCAGAATTGCGAGTTTATATGTCACAATTCTGACTTAATAACTCACAGTTGCGTGTTTTAAAGTCAGAATTGTGAGATATAAACTTGCAGTTCTTAGAAAAAAGTTGCAATTGCAAGACATAAGCTCGCAATTCTGAAAAAAAAATGTCAAAATTATCTTGCTATTCTGACTATTTCTCAGAAGTGAGTTTGTCTCACAGTTCTCACTATAACTCGCAATTGCGAGTTTATATTTCACAATTCTGAGAAAAAAAAGTCAGAATTGCAAGATAAAAAATTGCAAATAACCTTTTTTATTGTTTTATTCAGTGACGGAAATTGGCTTCCACACTTTTGTTGTATGAAAGTGCAAAACTTTTTTTTTTTCCACACCACAGAAGAATTTTTTTTTCTTGGCTGAATTATTCTTTTTAAAGTTGCAATTTAGTGGAAATCCTGACAACAAATTAATCATGCTAAACATGTGGAAATCAAAGGTCAACTTTGTTTTCATTGCTTCAAACCTTTTCCGCAGTCTTGCTTCGTACTTTTATTCAATGTTATTTAAACATTCCAGACAATGTACTCCATATTTAATATTCTGGAACCTAACCTCATTTTTCACATTACAAGTGACATTTGATGACTTGTAGCAATGGTGATTGTCTTGACGTGTGCGCAGCTTTCCTTGTAATCACCATTGACATTCAAGTGAATGACCAACCAATTGCTCTCATGCTTTGAGCCAGACTGTGTCGCCACTTATACATGTCATTATGTCAGTGTGTCACACAGTCCTCATGCCATGTAGTTTAACAGCATATAATACTAGTATTCTGTTTCTGAAAAAAATTAATAAAGCTTTTAGACATTGAAACGGCACAGTAAAAAGCTCACTGTTTTGACAGTTAAACATCTGATTTGATGCCCGACACAATGGCTTAATTGAACAGAGTGATCCAGATCATTCTGTTAACGTCTTCTTATACCCGAACTGTTGAAGAGTTGTAATTAATTACTGATTGCAGCTATCAAGAACCAGGCAACCGGCCATTACATTCTCAACGGCAAGGGAGAAGATGCAAGATCTCGGCGCTTCATCGAGATGGGAGTGGAGTGGGACTATCTCATTGAGGACGATGTCGAGACTCTTCACACTGATGGTCCACTACATGACGCAATTGTTGTTCTGGTAAATATAACTTCCTCTAATCTAATTTCTAAACAATTTAATTATTAGTCATGCTTGATATACAGGTACCATATTAGTTTTCCCATTTTTAAACATTGGTTATAATATATATAGGGCTGTGACGTATATATATATCCCAATGTGGGGCAGTCATGGCCTAATGGTTAGAGAGTCGGGCTCTTTCCACCTTCAATACCATGACTGAAGTGCCCTTGAGCAAGGCACTGAACCCCCAATTGCTCCCCGGGCGCTGGAACAATGGCTGCCCACTGCTCCGGGTGTGTGTGTTCACAGTGTGTGTGTGCGCGTGTGTGTGTTCACTTATCACTGCTGTGTGTGTGCACTCGTGATGGGTTAAATGCAGAGGGCCAGTTTCGACTATGGGTCACCATAGTTGACATTACGTTGTCACTTTCACTTTTTTCACTTTTTTCAATGACAACCGCGGCACCGCGACAATCGATTGCCACCGGCGGTACTGCACGTGACGTCACACAATCTATAACAAGCATAAAATACAGTGTTTCTGCAACAATTATTCTGCCATGGCCATGTTTAGTGTCCCCGCCGCAGCAGCAGTAAGCGCAAGTGCCTTCGCAGCTGCTGGAAGAGATCCGCGTTCATACGCACATAATAAGGCTAAAGCTTGCAAAGCTCCGGGGTAATTACTATGAATGTGTCGGAGGGAAATAAAGACATACTTGAATGAATTATTAATAAACTAGTGTTTTCTGAGCCAGTATCGCAAAGATGACGATCCTGACTCGCCATCTGCTCATTGGACGCGCCTTTTGAGAGAAATGCATCTCTACAGATGTTATAATGAAGAGTTTTTGTTTTTCGATTTGAATTTCTTTTTTAGCTTTGAAGTAGTAAAGTAATAATTTAAAGCTTTCTGTCGATACATTTATCTGTAAGGCAAGTATTCGTTGAGTTTCGTTTCATTTTGGTGCAGCGCTCCTGTCAACACCGAGACATCAGAAAGCGTATCTTGTTTGTTTTCTTTATTTTTAAAAAAGCACAACATTTTGTTAATATTGTGAGTGCACGCAAATAAAAATACACTCTTTACAGTTCTGGATGATATATTACGCTTACCTTTATGAGCAAAGATTACAGCGTATTTAATTTTTTTTGCAAGTGATTACGCTGGCGCCTCCATGTTCTGCAAAGCGCATTTAGCTTCCCCTCTCCAACAAACGATTGTATGCACATAAAATAACATTGTGATGTGCTTGAAGATTTTGTTTTAGGCAAGTCGTGATGATTTGAGAAGGCAAAATTGATCAACATAGGCTGTGATCAACTCACTGCCTGCCTCTGGCCGCTTGGTCATTATGTTAAAATCTTAATTTTGTTACTGCAAAAATTAATTTAACAAACAAAAATGTTCCAAACATATTTCTAAATTAACTTTATAAAGAAACGAAAAGAAATATAACCACGTTCCTAATAAAAACAAAACTGAGCTATTTTAATGGATGCAACAGTGTAATGGGAAAGAGAGAGAAAAGACTCGGTCTCCAGTCGGACTCAGTCGGTAATTTTAATGAACCGTCGGACAAGGGTTGGACGAGGTTGTTACGAATTTATGCAACAAATGTTTGTTTAATATTTACTGTTCTTATTTTGGCTACTTTCTCATTTAACTGTATAATTTCTTTGATATTTACTTTAGTGTTTTGTAGGCTGAAATAAACCGCATATTTGTTATGTTTCAAAATTATATATCAACACCGCGCCATCGACGGTAGTTGGTCCATTACCACTGCGGTGGAAAAAATCTACCACCGTCACACCCCTAAATATATATATATATATATATATATATTCATTTTAGATATGCATATTGTCTTTGTTTTTACTGTGTCCTCCTTATGTTCCCTCCTTTCACCTTCTTTATTCATGCTTCTAAGAGGGTGCAACATGATTCAAATTTATTACCGATTTACCCCATTCTCAAAGGCCAGTTGCGTGGCAACATATATATATTCCCTCTGATTTCCTTAATTGAGTTCAGAACTCAATGGGATGTAAATTGTTTGGTTGGCCATAGTAACCATTGTGTAATTTAATTTTCTCTAGTTGCATGTGTGCAAAGAATGAATGCCTCTGTTCACATTCACAGATGTTCAAAGACAAAGAGGCAACATGCTTTTCCTTCCCTTTTTGGTATTAAAACTTTTAGTCTTCATTCTCTGGCTGGTAAGAAGGAATTATGGAATAATTATGGATTATGCCGAACAGTCCATCATTTGAATAAGTATGTTAATGAAAATGCAAGGCTCACTAATCATGACTTGCCATGCCAAGATAAAAATAGAATGAAACTAAAAAAACTACAACGCTGCAGAGTGTGAAGTAGAGTAAGTGCAGGCTTAGATGAGTGTGTGATACATGCAGAGATCCTAACACCTCCCCCACACACGGTATATGGTGTTGCTCATCATGCCACACCATATACTCTACACCAAAGTCACAGCTGATGTCAGTCGATTTTTTTCCCATGATATTCATCAGAAAATCCAGACCCAGAGCAGCACACTTATTTTCCCTCATGAGAATTTCTGACAGAAGTGTAAAGCTGACATTTGCAGCTGGAAGGTGTTTGTGAATCTGATGTAAATTACATATGTGGAACAACTAGCACTAAAATAACCCATTTTACCAGTTTACATTTGAATCAATGACCTGGCAAATAGGGAAAACCTAAATGACTCAGTGTCCTCTCATAAGCCAGATTCAGACAGTAATTGTAGATCATGAGGATGTGAATTATTTTCAGCATTTACAGGGGTTAGTCTGTGATTTTATTGCTGTCCAAATCCAGAATGTGGGTGTTTTTTTTTTCTCCCATCACCCACGTAAAATTCCTGGCTAAATTATCTACTGTTTTTTGTAGGGCTGCCCTCAACCAAATATTTTTCTGGTTGACTAGTAGTCATTCATGTTTAAGCATTCGTCGACTATTAGTTGTATGTTTATTAATAAACCATATAAATCATAATAATGAGCCTTTAATTGCCTACATAGCCTAATGAGCGCACGAAAAAAAGCTTGCCACAGTGCACCGGCAGATATAAAAATGATGAATGTGTCAGGGAAGGCGAGGAGCAAAGACGTTTTATTAATTTATTGATAAACTAATGCTTTGTTTTTGGTTTAAGAGATAAAGGGCCCTATTTTAACGATCTAATCGCATGGTCAAAAGCGCACGGCGCAGGTGCACTTAGGGCGTGTTCGAATCTACTTTTGCTATTTTAATTAGGAAAAATGGTCAGCGCACCCGGCACGTGGTCCAAAAGGGTTTTAGTGTTTTAGGCGTAACGTGCACTAAACCAATCAGAGTCTCATCTCCCATTCCCTTTAAGAGCCAGTTGTGCTCGCGCCATGGCGGATTCCTATTTAGTTTGCTAAAACAAAGATTGAACGCTTCTCCAGAGAGCAGGGCCAGCCGAGCCCACTCAAATGAATTACTTTTCCATCCTCTCCCATCCTTGCTGAACGTGATCATTTCCGAAAGCGAAAGTGAAACCAAAAAAACAGCTCGCATAAGAAAGCGATTGACTATCCATTATGTACACATTTATGTACACAATAATAATCTTTCACATTGTAATCCTCTATTTTTAATATTGGCATGTCTGTGTGCTGCTGCGCGTCCCTGTGTGTGTAATAAGCAGAGTGTATGCGCATTGTGCACCTGCCTATTACTAACACGCTCTTTAAATAACAAAAAAAATATTGCACCATTGACCAGGTTTTAGTTTTAGTGCATGAAAGGGCTCAAAGTCTGTGACACTGACTCATCTCCGCAGTAGTATATGTCTGTATTCATGTTTCATACAGACATAATCTGAGAATATTTGTTTTCTATTTGAATTGGTTCATTTGAAATAAACATTTTACTCTCCATAGATACATTTTGCATGTCAGTAAGGCAGGGTTCGGAGTTTCAAAGTCCTGTTTGCTTTCATTTTTTTACAAAATCACAACATTTCGTTGTTATTGTGAATGCACACAAATAAACATAGAGTTTTACAGATTTGAAAGATGTAGTACTCTTATATGTATGACCAATAATGACGGAGTATTTTAAGTACAGGTGACTGCACCAGCGCCTCCATTTTTCACTATGCAGTAAGTGCACACAAACACTTCAATAGCGTACATTTTACTAGGTTAACATTAGATTGACCTGCCATTGAAAGTTGCTACTACATACGTCTTTCAGATGAAAAGCCATATTTGAGGTAGATGAGTGATAGGTGAGCATTTGGATGTCCTGCCCGATGTACTCTATTACCACATAGACCAGCCATTAACAATCTGTCCTTCACAGACTGCGTCATTTTTTTTTTGCCGAACACTGTATGGTAAATAACAGTGATTTTCATGCTCATATATTAATGAATATTAAATTAAATGCTTGAAAGTATTTACAAGATCAGTATTTTATAACTGCTTTGAATAAGAGGTTGCATTAACTTATCTATAATCTCCACATTTTTTAATGACATCAATCATTTTGAGAGATAAAATACAGAAAACCATTTCAACTACAGCATGTCTGTTTTTCAATTTTAAAACAGGAGATTTAAATAATCAAATAATAAATAGGATATTATTAAAAAAATAAGTTTATTCTTATTATTCCAAGCATATGACATTTTCTTTACAGTAGCGCATTCCCGGGTTGGTAGGATCACACACTTTTCCACTGTGAATAAATCGCCATCTGAATGCATGAATTTTATCAATGAGGTGCAGTGCAAATTTATTTCCACAGAGGTCCACTTGAGAAACAATTACCATCCAAATAGAGCTATATTTGAAGTTTCTACGACTCTGCCTCTTGTCCTATGGCTGCATGGCCATGCATGACATTTTTTTAGTGTCTTTTTAGTATGCTTTTTGTGACATATTAAACATTCACACTTTAATTAGCAGATGGAAGACAGATTAAGGTGTTTACATGCCAGGGCGAATTCAGGGTAATAGGCAAAAATCTATGTTGACTGGTTTATGCTTAAGCTGTTTAGGACCTTACGGCAAAAAAGTAATAAGGTTTGTTATAACATTATTATAACATAATCGATTGAAGAGTGCGTGTTTAAATGCACTCAGTTCTATGAAGACCAGATCAAATTCATTGCTTGTAGCAGAAACAGAGACCTTAGAAGAAACCTTTTATACATTTTTGTCTGAGAGATACCTCAGTATTTACCTTTCTATTGTGTAAAATATTCACCACCTCGCACTTAAACGGCACTACTGGGGCTGCGGGTTTTGTGAACTGAAGGTCCTCGAGTTAAAGGAATATAAGTGAAGATCAGCCGTGTTTAAATGTGTCAGTCAAAGCTTCAGCTTTTCTTCATCTCTCTAAACTCATTCTTTAGCCTAGAGATCAGAGCCCAGTGTGAATGTGGGAAAGAAAAAGAGAAATTGTACTACATACACTGACAGCTGAAACACAATGCAAGTGACACCTGCGACATTGGGTTTTGAATGGGTTTTCAGTCGTGGATTGAAAAGAAAATGCGAGTGAGAGTGCTCGCTACATGGAGATGAGTAGAGGTTGTGAGGTATTGTGGTGTGATGAACATATCAGGAGAGAGGAGAGACAATAAGAGATATGGTGACAAGACAAAAACAAATGAGGCAGTTTGTAGCAAAAAAAAAAAAACATACTTATAAGTAACCTATAATAAAGCCTTTGGGAAATAGAGTTGTTTGGTCTATGACACTTTGCATATGAATGACACATTGTGAAAAGTGGGAATGCATAATTATAGCATAATTATATAATTATTGTTGAACCACATTTACATTGGAGATGATAAGGAAGAAGTGTTCAAGTGCTTTTTCTCCAGTTGGCATAAATTATTTAATGTTGAATTCTATGTACTGCATATATGGTACATTGAATGCTCTGGTTATGAATATTCATGTTTTGCTGTTGGTTGAGGTGCTGTGAGTTTGTGAGCATTCTGGAGTTATCTTTAGTGATCATTTTTTATATAATATGACCTTCACCTAAGCCTTCTCAATTGGTAATGAGGATTAGATTGAATAGTTGCATTGAATTTCAGTTCCTAGCAGATGTTTTACTAAAACCTGATGCGCTCTTGTCACAGTTTCATTTGTTGGGATTTGAGGCTAATTTCAGGGATTGTGAAAGGCTGTGCTCAATTCAATTTTTGCTCAGATCAGATTTTTTTTTTGTATAGCTGTTCACATTTTGTTTTAAATGTGGCCAATATCGGATCTCATGGTTCTGAACTGACCCGTATGCGCAACAGAACACGAAAAGGGTTACCAGCTTTTCACAACAAAATCTGTTCAGTTGCTTCTTAAATCTAGTCCAAAACTAGCCCATTTCGTTTGGGGAAATAAATATCACGTTCAACCCAGTTAAAAAACAACTCGTGGCAACAGTGAAAAAGCAGCCCAGTTCCACGGGCAAACTGTGGACTTGGCAAAACTTGTGCAGGGCACTGTCATATAGTAAAGTAAACACGTTGGACATAAAGTAAGTGATTATGAGTTTATTTATTATGTGATCTGCCACAGAAGACATAAAAAAAAGTAAAGACAAGGATGTGACAGAAGAGAGATGAGTTTTGAAACGCTCATAATACAAGCCCTCATGTTTTCCTTGTATATAAAGTTGTCACTGTAATACGAGTTCTGATACATTGTTTATACTTGATTGTCTATAAGGATATGGCTTATAAATATTTTGTGATTTTCTTCCTGATATGATCATGCTTCTTTCTTTATTTTCCAACATTAGCACACGTGTTTAGATTAGATGTATTTCATACAGCCTGCATACTTGACAGCCTGACATTTACGTAATACTTCACTGAATTAATATCATGCTATCTGTCATCATTCATGTAGCTCAGACAGTACAGCATGGCACACATAACAACGAGGACATTGGTTTGATAACCAGGGAATGCTTAAACTGATAAAATGTACTGTATGCATTAAATGCAGTGTATGTCACTTTGGATAAAAGCCAAATGCTTACAGTAAATGTAACTAATAAATGTAAATTGTAAAGAACAAAAAATATAAAATAAAAATAAAACCCTCAACAAAATGAGTAAAATAATTGTTGCATACACTAAGAATTTTTATGAATATCATACGCTAATATAATTATGTGCATAGTATAGGCCAAATGATTAATGCGGAACTTCTTTATTCAATCACAATTCTGTCTAGGAGAAACAGATTTTAAATGCATTTCATTTATAAATTGCTTGCTATGAGGAGTGGTCAGAGAAAAGAAAGTTTTCTTAATCATGCTTAATCAGGCTTAATCACACCATCTTTTGTAGAGGCCTTAAGTCTGTGATGAACTTTAAATGGTGAAACACGCTGTGGGCATCAACTTTTGGAGGTTTAATCTAAAAAAACAAACAATGTTTGGTTGGTAGTAATTTTGTATAGCTACACCGAAATATGCTAATAAATTACATAAATAAATAAATAAATAAACATTTTAGGATGTAGGGATGGGTTATGCTGGGAAGTTATGTAGGTCCATTTCTCTTTACAGTCTTGCTTCAGGCCAGTCTTATAATTTAGCTGTCTCGCTTGAACTCATTTCAGGTCATGCCACAACAATTCAGCTAGATTAAGTTGAAGGCTTTGACTTGTCAAAGCACAGCACTTCTTATACGTCCACTTTGCAATTCCACTCAAATATTTCCTTGTTTAGGATCTTTTTGTGTGGTATGACCTACTTTCTATAAAGCATATGCTCATGGAAAGACACATTGACATTTTCCTGTAATATGTATTACTACAGTCCATAATTCGTCAATTCTTTCATGACCACAAGCCATCTGGGTTCTCTAGCTTGCAGAAATCCCCAAACCCTGATATTTCTACCACCAAGTGCCATTGTTTAAATGAAGTATTTGGTTCTGCTAAAATGTATTTTATTTGAATGCTGTGATTTTTCTCTTTGATATCCTCCCTTGACCCGCAAGGTGAATTTATAAGCACAGACGTCAGCCAATTTAGAAAATACATCTTCTTTAACGACATCTTTAGATGTGTATTAAGCCTTGCTAGGAGAGAAATTAACAACCTAGGCAGAGCAAAAACAGTTTGGTTGATTGTCTTCCACTTGGACATTATCAGTAGATTTATACAGGCCGGTGTTTTTAGTTAGGATGTTGTGACCTTTACACACACACAAATTTGTTTCTGATTAGTGCGTGATTCATATGAATGCTGTTTCAATTTACAGTTCCTATTTCAACTTACAATGACAAATGGGAATGTAATCGGCACACAACATACACTGTCTGATAGTCTTTAATCACATCCTTTTTATTAGTTGCTGCTATTTACCTCAAATTAGGACAAAATGAATGCAGGAATTGTATCATTTTAATAGGTTCACCACCTTTTTCTCAAAATGCAAAAATGACTTTGAATAGGTTTAAAATTGCATGTGCTGGCTTCTGAATGCTAATCTCTGACTGCATATTGATTTTATGTCAGGTTGCAGACATAATAAAAAAATAAGAATTATTATTAGAATATGAATGTCTAAAGCACGCATGAAATTGCAAGTAACAACAGAAGTAAAATGAATGCAAAATTAGTTGTCCTTGAAACAACTCCACAAGCATGTGGGATAAAGCTTGTCATGCTTGTTTCATTTTCAAATGTAATTAAACAGATCCTGGTCTGAGTCATCTCACACAGAGGGCAACACATAAATCTGCATACTCTTACATATGCATGAACAAATGCTAAATCCCCACGTACGTAACCGAACGCCTGTAAATGTCACTTTGCTATTTCTGAAACTTTTGTCCTGCTGGTTTTTATCTCCATTAGATTCTACCTAAAGACAACGAGACAAGGTCCACGCTAATGTACAGATACATCATCCACGAAGATTCAGTGCCCCTTAACAACAATAACGTCATTCAGGAGGACACATATGAGTGGGCATTGAAGAGCTGGTCCCAGTGTTCAAAACCTTGCGCTGGAGGTAATGTTCGCTTTGTATGATCTCTCAACTCAAATATATACATTTATTTGTATAGCACTTTTCACAATGTACATCGTTTCAAAGCAGCTTTTCAGAAAATCATGATGTCGAAATTTGTGATTCTTAGTTTCTTCTTGCCTTATAGCTGCATTTAGCAGATTAGAGCTGAGTGGTAATATAGTTTACGTTTTGCAACAATACAAGCAATCAAGCAGTTGAATTAGTATATATTGCCATATGTGAGTATACTGTATGTATGCATTGTGTAACGAGTGTTACACCTTTAAAAAATTAAAGGTTTTTCACAGTGATGCCATAGGAGAACCATTTTTGGTTCCACAAAGAACCATTTATTCATGGTTCTTCATGGAACCATTTAAACAACAAAGGTTCTTCTATGGCATCATCAAGCACCTCTATTTTTAAGAGTGTAGATATGTTAAACTATTATCTAACATTAAATGAACGTAAATTAATTTAAAAAGTAGCTACTTTTAATCATTAAAAAAATCTGATTTAAGACATCCCCACATTAGAAGTCTTGACCTTTTTGATCATATCCAATAAATCAAACTAATGTTATACAACGTCATAATTTTAACATAACCTATAAATTTATATTCAGTTCATTACAAATTAATTTATTAGCATATTCATTTTTACTTTACCAATAATTGTGACACCCAAAAAGGTGAATGAGGGATTTTATTCTGGCTGCCCAGATTGTTCATGACTGGTAACATTATGCGTTTCTTTTCTTTCTTTAATTTTATTTTACCTTTAGGATTCCAGTACACCAAATATGGGTGTCGTAAAAAAGGTGACAACAAAATGGTGGACAGAGGCTACTGTGACGTCAATAAGAAACCCAAACCTATTAGAAGAATGTGTAACTTACAGGACTGCACGCAACCACAGTAAGTCAAGTTTAATTTTTTGTTGTTGTTGTTGCTGTTTTCAGTGTTAAAAAAGTTACTTTGGAAATGTAGTAGGTTACAGATTACAGGTTACAAGTAACTATTTAAATTATTAAATTTGTTTACTGCCTGATTACCTTTCTAAATTTAAATCTCTAATTTTTTTTTCTAAATTGTCAATCATTTTTCAAACATTTAAAGCAGGCAGGGTTAACCTTACAGTTACTCAACACTGATTAATGATTAATGTCAGACTTTCAAAATCCTTCAGCACTTGAATTGAGATTGAATTGATTTTAAAGCACAGTCACCGTCAAAATCAGACTTCAGCACCTCTTTTTACTTTGAAATCGTTCTGAGGTTAAATACTGATTTAAAAAAATCATAACAAGATATAGTTTAGTAACTATTATACTGTTTTTGAGCTCAAATCTTTGTATAGCTATGACAGAAAACACTGGCATCTAACAATCCCTTGGAAAAAAAAACATAATTTATAAAATAAAACATATACTCAAAGCCAAATAGGATGTGAAACAGTTAACAAATAAGCATGTGTCCTGTTCTGTGTTCTAAACTCCTGAAGCTTTATTGTCTAATATTTTAGAGCAGTCGATGCAATTTTGGAAAGAAATCAGTCAAATCTATAGGCAATTGTTTTTGGAATCATTAACATTCTCATAAGTAGCTGTGGTTTAATTACACCTTTTTTCTCAGTAACTGCAACTGATTACAGATACACTTATTTTGTAATTAAATTACATAATTGTTACATGTGACTAGTTAGTCTCCTGCACTGGCCGTTTTTTGGCTTGTATTGTGAAAGGATAATGTAGAGCAGACATGAAGCGAAATGGGATAGAGAGAGAGGGATGGTATCGGGAAAGGTACTCGAGCCAGGACTCGAACTTGGGAATTTTTTAACAAAGTAAAGTTTTTAACACTTCTCACAATACCTGTAGTCTTTTTTCACTGACATGAAAGCTAGAGTGGCTTGTCACGGTACAGTAAGTCATTTCACATTTCATTGTATTTAACTCAATCTAAACATCACTAAATAATGTAAAAGCACTCATGCTTCCCCAGTCTAGCTTGGAGAGCTCAGAGCTGGGTTTTGATTGCTTTATACCATTGGGAGGTCTAGCTTCATTCATTTCTCTTGTCAGAGGCTATGAAGAAATCTCAGAGTGTGAGTGTGCATGTATGGGAATAGTTTGCCTCAGCCTACAGTTTCTACTGAATGTAAGAAAACCAGAATTACAGTACATTTGTAGCTGCTTTTATTCTGTTTTTATCAAATGTGTGTAGATGGCCTGCTTATGTGATTAACTCAAGGAATGTGTATATAAGAATTATTAAAACATTTCTGTGTCGACCTACACAAGCCACTGAGTGCACATCATATCCACATAACGAACATCTTTTTTATTCAGATATGCACAGTAGGGTGTAAATGGCATATAATGTTTATCACAACATCACAATCCCACTGCCTCTGCACATATTAGCTTTGACAATATTTGAGTACTCTGGTTTGAAGTGCTCTTAAATTACAAATAATCTTTAAAGAATATTAAATTAAACATTACATTTTAGTACTCTCTCAAGCAGATATTATGCTTTTATCTGGCATAGCTGCATCTGTCATAGACTCACTTGATTGAAATATCAGTCTTGATAATAAGTAGCAATAAAAGCAGATGTTTTTTTATGTGCTTTCTGCTGTTCATAGGCTTCTCAGTCTTCACAACAGATCCAGCTGTTTAATAATCATATCACTACATGAAAAATGTTTCTATGATACCTAATTGTTTGCAAATGCAAATGACATTTTTACTTTTATTCAATCTTCCAACTGAATTACACTTGCACTGTAGAGACCTCTTGTACTGTTTGATTTATACTCAGTTATATTGCACTGAGATTTGCCGTCCATCCCCATTGTTTGATCAGTTGTTTCATGTGCACAAAAGCTTTCCTTGTTTTCTTGTACGTCTGGAACATTCATAAGCATCACTTTACTTTAAAAAGAGATTGTGACAGTTGAGGTTTTGCAAATATGATAATGAAAGCATGGCTCATGAATGCATTATAGATAAATAATAATATGGTCTTTTACTGTTTTTATAAATAAATAATGATATTGATACAACAATACATCACACACATTCTAAAGGAAAAAAAGAAAACTGTTCATTCTGAAGGGTTGGCCATGACAAAATATGTCCCACCAATCCCTACTGTAAATAATGGCAATAATTGACCCTTCACAAAGACTCGCCCCCTGTAGTTGCTGTTGTTTTGTCCAACAAGCCATCATGTTCTCCCACAGTGGAAAATACATTGCGAAGCAAAGAGGAAACTGACAACGTGCCGACAGACAAGACAGAGCAGCTTAGTTTAGGTATGAAACAAAGTCTCAGCTTTCTAATTTTGTCATTTTTTTTTTAAAAGTTCAAACAATAAACACCATTTTGTGGCTCTTTAAATGTGCACCGATCATCTATTTATTGCTAGGTATAGCACAAAATAAACATGAATTAACATCAGAAAGACATCTTGTTTTTTTCCAGTTTAAGTCCAAGACTTTAATCTACTCTCCTGTCGGATTTGTTTGTTGGACAAAATAGCAGATTGGCCATTATGATTAGTCAGACTGGCTGTCAATCAATCTTCCAGCAAATGGTTAGTTACATTCAAAGTCTTTATTGCAGTGTTTACATTGTAACATCTTCATATTTCATCAAGTATTCTATATCCAAGTGTGATTTCTAGCACCTACATAAAGCACTTGAGCAGTCAAGGGTGTAACAAGCAACATTTCAATGCCTCATTGTTACTTTAAAATGACAGAATAGGTTTTCTCCATAATTTGAAGTGAATCTCTTTTGCAAATATGTCTTTTTTTTATCAAGATATACAAGTGTGTTAGTGGCCTTACAGCATTTCAAAATCCACTTGTATTAAGAGCAACAGAATAAAGTGGATGCCACCACCTGCTAACAGATGGCTGAGCATTATAAATCATCTCTTACATTTGAGACTGCAAAATACACTAAATAAAAGAACATATTGTGGTAGATGTTTCAAATGAGTAATCAGTTTCTTTTGATAAACTAGCAGCAGAGTGAGTGCTCCACAGAACAAGGACGCTTTTAATGGGATTGTAATTTTAGCATCTGACGTGTGCTAGTCACTTGTTTACTCTCCCATGTCACATTGCATAATTCATGCTGAGAGTAAAGCCACATAATTGTAATTGCGGTTTAGACTTTTTTCATAGATTATCCCTCTGGATTGGCACAGGAATGAAAACTCTATGCAGATTAAGGCATGATGATTCATTTATATTTCTTAATGCTTTTGAAAATGAATATAATTAGCATAAATAGGGTCCTTAAAGGTGCACAACAGATAAAAAAAAAAACAAAAGACAAATGTAGAAACATGTTAATGTTAAACAACAGGAGCTGCTACAGAATTATTAGATTTTCCACAGGCTGATCTGTTGGAGTCAGCTGCTGTTACGCCTTCCCATTTCGATTTTGATATTTCCTCCGTGTGCCCATCAGTCACCAAGGCTCCTCCTTCTTCACATCTGCGGAGGATGAGATTGCGCCTGCAGTTCTTCCTGCATTTCCTTTTTTCCCATTCCCTTTGCACTCGCTTGTCCTAATTTTCTCTTTTATCTTCCTCACTCTTGAAGCTGTCTCTGCAGGTGGTGGCCATTTTAGTTCCTCCTTCCTCATTTGCGTCCTTATTAATAAGCATTTTTGCTGTAAAATCTTGGAAATAATTAAACAAGATAAAATGTGTGAACTAAAACACCCATGTCTTAATGCTGAAAGTGTTATATAAACTTAAATATTTAATAAACATAGTATCAAAGTCTACATTCTTCTCACTCTGCTGCTGAGGTTTTACTGGCTTGTTTTATTAACAAGCTCGGAATAACGTCTGCATTCTGCTCGGCAAAAAAAAAAAAAAACTCAGCCTTTTCATCCATAGACTAGACGACCAAAAATTATTGATACTCGTGTTTATTTTAAAGGATAGTTCACTCATAAATGAAAAACCCTACATAGTTTATTCACCCTCATGTTGTTTCAAACCTGTATGGATGGGGATCAGTGGCTCAAGCTCCATCTTGCTTGACATTTCTGGTCAGCTTACTTTTATTATTTTGAAAAGAGCAGTATGGACATCCTATTATAAAAAAACTCATTTTGTGCACCATGACATAAAGAAGGTGTCAGATAACATGAAGGTGAGGACATGCTGAGAGAATTTTCATTTTTGTCTGAAGAGTCTTCACTTTATCAATTCTTTTTGAGCCACAATATTCAGCATGCAGTTGAGTGTTTCGAAAAGCACCCTAAATCCATCTTGAACACTCCATTATGGTACATTAATCCTGCAAATGAGACACTTCCACGGGTACGTAAATGCCTCACATCCTTTAGCGTCTAATCACATCCTTTAAAGGATGACCTGTTGACTTCCTCACACCTGAAAAAAGCATTAACTTGTCTGTAACATGTTGACTTCCTGACCGTGTTATTGTATTAAGCTCATCATTGCAATCCAACATGAAGCTGGTAACATGATTAAAATCACATGAACACTAAAAGCACTTCAGACTATGCACATTATGATGGCAGGGCATAGCTAGAAGAGCAGCGTTTTGCATTAAGCCATTAAAAATACATTTTTTCAATTAATGTAACAAAGGTTTTTAACCTTTCAAGACAGCTACCTTATCTATGCAGATGTCAGTGTATGTTCAAGAGCACTAGTACACTGTTTAATTATGTCAGTTCATACAGGTCAATGATGCCTCGGCTGATACACCACATGGAAGAGTTATAAAGTCACAAACGAGGCACAAATTACCATCTGTAGTGCTCTCTGTCACACAGGCTGGTTCAGCTGCTGAACATGCTCCTCATTTCCACAAGTGCGCAGGTGGCAGGTTGATTATAGTCAGTAGTTTTTACATCACTCTTCTCTCCAATGTCTTGTAACCTCTTGTGGGCCTACATCAGTCATTCACTGATAATATGGCATCTGTCATTCAAAAAAGGCCCAATATGTAAGATTTTATAATTATAATATCCAGTAACCAAAGAACAGTGTTATATATTTTGTTGACTTGTATACTTAGATTATCCCAAACGTTTCAAGAATAAATCCAGAGAAATAAAGAATTTAACTAGTGTAATGGACCGTGTCATTGTGTCGCCTGCCAGTGACATCATACACCCTCGATTTCCGATTTCTCGTTTTATTTTGTAGAAAACATAGAAACACCAAAGATGCTTAAACAGGTGATGAACGCATAGAGTAGCATTATAACAGAACTTTCATACTATCATACTAGATACTCAAATGTATCTAGTATGATAAAACAGCGCTGCTTTCCCCCACATATGCATGACTCGAAAGAGCGTAAATGATCGACTGTGGCCAAAGACTATAGATTACCCAAGACTTGTCACTCGTATAGTTTTGAATGGGGAAAGATGCAACGCTCATTATGGCTGCAAAGCCCCACCTTCTTAATGAAAGACCCAATCATTGACTAGTAAAGTCAGCGCGTCACTGCAGCTGCCGTTAGAAGTCCCGGTTGCTATAGAAACAGTCAGCGTTCTGAGACTTGCGCTTAGTACTGCACATGCACACTGGCTGATCTCGCCTGAAAAATATGCTTTTTTTAACGCTATTGGAGCATAAGGAACGATATTTATGATGCAGTTTGTTGTCATTGGTGATTTCAAATATGAAATTTAATCGTAAGTGAACAGTTTTGGAGAATTTGATGTTTCCCCATTTAAACAGATAGGAGCTGCACTTGCCTGCCCGAGAGGCATTTCAAAGATGGCCACCGAGTGAAATGACTTGCCTTAAAGGGACTTTGACTGTGGCATATTAAAAGTTCCACTGTTTTCGAGTCATGTCTCTCATTAGCAATCGCTCCAGCCACCTCATTTCACGCCCACAGCTTAGTAAATCTTTAATACATTAGCTTATCTAAGAACATGAATTCTGAGTCCCATCGGATTGCATCGGCTGTGAGGATGAAGTATTGCATTGCTTAATACAATGTAAATGATGTCTCTTACTAAAATATGTCGTAGAAAACCCATGAAAGATTTACGTCATTTAAAAAAACAACATTGATTTATACATATTTTGGACTATGGGGGTGCCATTATTTCGATGATGTAAAATGGTTGCGCTCGGTGAGCTACTGGGGCTACCAGTTGATATTTTTAACGCAACACAACTCGGAAAATAAAATACTGATATGATGACCACAGCTACTGAAAGAGCTTGCAGGTGGCGATGGACATAAGCGTAGGCCGCACCATTGATTTTTCCCCACAGGCAGTCTAAACACCCCCAGATATTAATGTGAAATTCACGCTAGGAAACTCCTTCAATGGCCGCGGTGTCATGATAAGCGCCGACATGTTTACATCCTGCCAGGATGGCATCTAATGTTTCTTGTCTCTGCCGTTTGTTAGCTTTTTCAGTAGAAATCTACCAAAAGCCACAGGCATCTTCCCATTCTTTTCATCGCTTCTCTTGTTACCCTTTGACTGAAAATTCAACCAAAAGCCGCACAATGTGGCATCGTATTAGTATTTTATTTTCTGAGGTGTGGTGCAGTGAAAATAGCAACAGGTAGCACCAGTTGCTCACAGAGTGCAACCATTTTACATAATCGAAATAATGGCGCCCCCCATAGGCCAAAATATATATTTAATTATGTTTTTTTTAAATGATGTAAATCTTTCATGGGGTTCTACTACATATTTCAGTAAGAGACATCATTTCTGTTATATTTAGCCATACAAGTCTTAATACCCAGGGTTCCCTTTAAAAGACATTCAGTTCATACAATTTAATTTGAGCTAGCTGAAAATGTTCATTGCAGCAAGTCAGCACACAATTTTGAGTTATGAAATCTTTCACATCTTTCCAAATTTGTTTCTTCTGTGAAACACAACATAAGATATTTTGATGAATGTTGGCCTCAGTGTGTTTTTATCCACACAGTAGAAATCAATGGGTGTTTTGATGTGTGGATAAAAAAAAATAAAAAACACTGAGATATTTCTCAAAATATCTTTTTTTTATGTTCTACTGAAGAAAGTAAGTCATTGAGGTTTAGAACTACATGAGGGTAATTGATACCAGAATTGTACTTTTTGAGTGCAAATGCAAGTGCAATCTAATATTTAAATATTGTGTGGGAGTTGTTTGACGTTAAATCATATTTAATAGATCGTCAGCCTTGACAAGAGAACTTGTGTATTATGTCTATTCTTAATGACTGTATGACTGGTCTTGAGGTTTATGAAGGAGTTCATCATTGAAGTTCATCAGACGAAGCGTTTACATTCTCTGATCACAATCTGGGTGCTAAATACGTAGTCCATCTGATTCATTTTATCGGGCAGATTTTTTAGCAGCTGGTCTGTCTTGAGACAAGGAATAATGAATGGAAGCTCCTGCTGTTTAAGCAGGAAATGTGTTGTACAGTGTTATAGTCCTGAAATAATGGGACAGACCTGTGAATGATAACGCTAATCAGATAAGGATAATTAAAAACTGTTGAGAAATTTTTCAGTTAGAATGATTAACATTTTAAAAGTTGTCAGAATTTGTCTTGTATGTATGTTTTGAATTTCACAAATTTGTGATTTATAATTTTGGTTTCTAAAGAAAAATAGAGCAGATTATTCATCACTGTCAAACTCATACAGATTTGAAACAACCTGAAAATGAGAAAATGATAACAGAATTTTCATTTTTGGGTGAACTATTCCTTTTAAGGGGTGCTATAAATAAACGTTGCTGATAAACGTGTGTTGAGATAATATTCTCATTTAAAACCAAGTAGAGGTTTGGATGTAGAAACTTAAATTGTACCAAATTTCTTTAAATTTGTCTTCTGACAGATGGATCACAGAGGAGTGGGAACACTGCACTAAAACCTGTGGGAACTTTGGATACCAAATCCGGACCGTACGCTGTGTCCAGTTCCTTCATGAGGGCACAAACCGCTCTATCCATAGCAAGTACTGCAGTGGGGAAAAGCCTGAGATCAAGAGGCCATGTAACAGAATGCCCTGCCTAACCCAATGGAAAACTGGGAACTGGTCAGAGGTATGTTTTTCTTGGATCACATGATGTTTTGTCGCTATGAATACAAAAGTGTTAGTTGTCAAGGTTTTTGAGAGTAGCATTTTGGGAAAGTGAGAAGATTGGTTCAACTATGTTTTTGCAAAGCTCAGCAGGAAAAAAATGTGATCTGCAAGCACTTTTAAATGTAATTGGGCTTGAAACGACTGTGAGATTACAAAATCTAATTTGTTTGATGTGTTTACCACATCAGAGGAATAGTTTTTTTTGTTGTTGTTATTGTTATTTCCTGCCAAGAAACGCCTGGGGAAAAACAAATTAGCACTAATTTCCTTTCAGTTTGTACTTTTTACCTTGAAATTAAAACCAATCTCCTGCACTGAATGTCCAAGTGAGGTCTGACATTTCAATTGATTTTATGCCAATATTGATTTTAAAATTCACCCAGAGGGATTGTTTCATGACAGTGACCTCATTACCCAACTGTGTCAGAATTTGAAGCCTAAATCCAGGCTTGGAGTGTTTCATTGCCAATAAGTCTTTTGATGATTTTAAATATTATACAAAGATATCAAGCTCAGTCGGTGGGTGCAATCCTCTAGTGAACAAGCCTATGTGGTATTGATTTTGACCCTAAGCAAATGGATTTAACACCAAGCTCTGTCAATGCACACAGTGTTTCTTGTTATGTCATTGATCAGTTATGCAACTGGACATTAGATGCATAACAATTTGCATATTCATACACTAGTCATTGCCATTTTGTTGTATAAATAGTGTGTTCCAGCTGATAATAACAACATTTTTAGCACTATTATGTCGTCATGTGACAAAATCTGAAACAAGTCGTTTTCTGAAAAGCTGTTTTTGGATTAACGAGGAGGTTTTGAGCTCTGAAATTACAGGATGCTCACCAAGGAAAATTTGATTTCCCAATTCATGACCCCTGTAAAACCATATGTATTTTACTGTTATATGGTTTCCCTCACCTTCTTACTTATCTCTCAGTGCTCAGTGTCCTGCGGGGAAGGTGTGGCGCGACGTCTGGTCACATGTCGTATTGGAGATCAATGCGTCGGCGAGAAGCCCGAGTCACACAGGACCTGTAGGCCACGACCCTGCCATGGTAAGATGACGTGGACACGCCATTGCAAATCCTGAAACGCAGAGCAGAGAACTGGTCTGTGCAGAAAGCAGCACAGGGACAAAAATTTGCACTCATCAGGCGATTTCATGGGGTCTTGAATAGCTGAACTGTTCGTGTTGTTCATTTTACAAAAGCAAGCCTGTTGAAAGAGAATGGAGAATATTGCACAATGCACAAACTCATCTGCATTGATGACATTATTCATGGTGCTCTTAACCGCAGTTAATTTCCCAGAATGCTTTTGTGGTCTGTGAACTTCTCACCTGCACTCTGGAGAAGCTTGTTTACCCCGTCTCAGTTGTCTGTTGAGAACTTTCATTTAGACACGCATTACGAGAAAGCTATTAATTAGGTCACATAATGCCTACAAGCTTGAAATGAACATGAGGCTTTGGCAGCGTTTCTTATTCATGAATCATACTCTTTTTCAACGTTTCTTCCCAAACCCAGTCTTTTGCCTTTTCAAGCCCCATGTGCTATATATTGTACATTTATCTTTGTGTTTAATGCAACATGTTTTACTGCGGTGATGTGTAGTGCCTACAGCACAGAAAAATCACACGAACATGAAAGCCTGAAATTGTTCAAGAGAACTGTACCGCTGTTCTCGAGAATTTTCCTCCGATCTTTTATGAGTAACGCTCAGCTGGTCGGCATTATGTGTTAGAACGCACTGTGTTACGAGTCCAGTGATAAGAGAGAGAAATCCGAAATATATCTCAGCAGACATCACTGTGAATAGCACTTTCTTTATGTCCGCTTGCATGACGCTTTTCCTAATTCCTCTTTAATTGCTTGAGACGCACCTGGATGGCATCCATCTCGGTGGAAGGTTTACAAAACAGCTACCCTTTACAAATGGCACTCTTGCCACACACTGCTTAACTTTTCAGCTCTGTACAGTATAAAGCTGGACACCTTAGGGAGCTGGAAGCATTTTGCTTCTTTTCAGCTGTGGAAGACAAGCCAGCTGGTTGCTCACCTGAGGACAAATAGTCTGTAATCTAACTTGAAATGTATTGGCTCTTTTCATGACTTGCATTAATTGAAAGACCTTTTTGTGGGCTTTTGCTTTTGTATTGAATAGGCCAGTGAGAAAAGAGTGGAACTATAAGGCAAAGCTGAGGGGATCAGGAAATTACATTGAGTCACAATGTTATCTACAGTTTCAGAGTTTACGCCACTGATTTATCACTTATTATTAAGATGAAAGGATTGTTTACCCAAAAATGTAATTCTGTTAATCATTAACTCACCCTCATGTTGTTCCAAAACTGTATGACTGACTTGCTTTCTTCTGTGAAACACAAACTGAGAGTACAACTGCAGTACATGAGGACTTTTTAAGTAAAAAAATCCTGAAAAAGCACCACTTTATGAGTTGAACACACTGTTAAATTCATGATCATGAACATAATTGCTGGTTTGTAATTTGAATAAAGAAGACCAGACTTTAAAGAATGATTAATTCACAAATCAGAAATCGTTGCTTGTCTAATGAAGTGCAAGGGATATTTAAGTTCACCCAAAAATTACAATTCTGTCATTAATTAATTCATTAATTAGTTCCAAACCTGTAAGACCTTCGTTCATCTTCGAAACACAAATTAAGATATTTTTGATGAAATCCGAGAGCTTTCTGACCCTACATAGACAGCGACTCACCTACCACATTTAAGGCTCAGAAAGGTGAAAACTGACAGGGAAGAGAATAAATTGTCAAATAAAGTCATTATTTTTGTTTTCTTTGCGCACAAAAAGTGTTCTCGTAGCTTCATAAAATTGAGGTTGGACAACTAATGTCTCACATGATGTGACTATTTTACCGATGTTCTGACTACCTTTCTGTGCCTTGAACATGGTAATTGCTTTTTTTTGTCTATGCAGGGTCAGAAAACTCTCGGATTTCATTAAAAATATCTTAATTTGTGTTTTGAAGATGAACGACATGAGGGTGAGCAATTAATGACAGAAATGTAATTCTTGGGTGAACTATCCGTCGCAATTTTCATGATTATCAGTAAAAAATTACTTAAATATTAGTCTGAACATTATCAACAGTCTGAAATAAATTAACCTATCTATTGCATAAGTGGTGTGGACTTTTTTGTACTTTTGTACCTACTTAACAAATTGTAACAAACAACAACTTATTAAAGGGATAGTTCACCCAAAAATGAAAATTCTGTTATTAATTACTCACCCTCATGTTGTTCCAAACCTGTAAGACCTTTGTTAATTTTTGAAACACAAATTAATGTTTTTGATGAGCTCCTAGAGCTTTCTGGCCCTCCACAGACAGCAAGAGTCCTTCCGCATTCAAGGTCTAGAAAGGCAGCAAGGAGATTAAAATAGTCCATGTGACATCAGTGGTTCATCCTTAATTTTATGATGCTACGAGGATACTTTTTGTGCACAAAAGAAAAAAAAAAAACTTTATTCAACAATTTCTTCTCTTCCGGGACAGTCCTCCGCCATTACAGAGAGTACCATGACACATGTACGCAATGTTGCTGACGTAGAGCATGCATGCGTTGCGGCGATTTAACGAGCAAAACAAAGCAGGCGCTTGCATCGTTGTACTCTCCATAATGGCGGAGAGTCATCATCATCGTTAGCCTCCATAAAATCACGGTTGAACCACTGATGTCACATGGACTATTTTAACAATGTCCTTATTACCTTTCTGGGCCTTGAATGTGGAAGGAAACTTGCTGTCTAAGCAGGGTCAGAAATCTCTCGGATTTCATCAAAAATATCTTAATTTGTGTTCTGAGGATGAACAAAGCTCTTTTGGAATGATATGAGGGTGAGTAATTAATGACAATTTAATTTTTGGGTGGACTAACTCGTTAAGACGTAATGAATACTGTTTCCAAGCCTCTATTCTGTTCCAACTGAGATTACATTCTCAACAGCTGTTTATGAACCTGTTTATGAGCTGTTCATGTTTAAAAAAAAAAAAAAAAAACTCACAATGCACACTATAGTCTCTGGGCTCCAGTCCTGGACGCCAGTATTTTGATGATTCAGAAAAGATGACTCACTGTCTTGCCAACTGAGATTTTGGTATGTAGATAAAGGTTAAAATCATAATTTGTCAGCAGTAGTACAGCACACTGTGTGAGTATATTATAGTGTATGTTGTTTGCTTTTGGGCTCTGAATGAGCATCTAGACCCAGAAGCTTAGACATTACGTCAGACTTATCAAAAAGAATGACCAGGATAATGCTGAAAAAGGCCTTTTGTGTTTCATTGCATCATACTAATTTTGAATGGCACTAGGGTGAGTAAATCATTACAGAATTGGGTGAACCATTGTGGTCAAAATTATTAGGTGAAATACCGTCATAATTGTGCATGCACAGTCTATTTTACTGTTTTACTTTTAAATTCATTTGCCCTTGCAATCTTTTTGATTTTTTTTGTGTTTTTTTTGATAACTGTAAAACGCAGCGCTCGTCACTGTCACTCCATATATAGAGGAGGGGTGGAACAAATACCAACCAACCGTCCTACTTGTACAACGACTGCCTACAACAATGGAGAAGTCAATATTACGGGTTACTGCTTTTTATATTTAGTAAAAGTCTTAAAAATTAGATACGCCGTGGATATTCCAAATCATAGCAACTAAAGCGTTAGAAGGGTGCCTGACATTTTTTTCAGCTGGCTAAAAACTCTTTGGTGGATGCACATTATTGAATATTTATTGTTAGGCATATGGCCTATTTGTCTTTTTTTTTTTTTTTTTTTTGCATTTATGCAATATACTGGAGCCAAACATGAGAAAGTAGACCAGAATATTCCACTGTGGACACTCAATTTGCGTAGCTGTAATTTATAGTTGGGGATTTTGCTAATTGTGAATGAGCGTGCAAGTGCCCTATTTACGAATGAATAGAATTCATTAACATACACGTTTAACTATCAAATTGGACGTTTACAGTGAGGAATAAATATGTGTGGCATATTGGAGTATAAATATGTAAAGCATATTGTTTGTAGGATTATGTCGTTCCCCATTTTATTTCTTTCTCAGATTGATTTACTGGAGTGGTGAGCCATAATAACAATAATTATTATTATTATTATATATATTTTTTATTTTATTTGTTTTCTCTTTCTATTTTATGTCGTGTTCTCTTGTTTGATGTTATGTTATGTATATAATGTTTGAAAATTTTATAAACATATTTTAAAAAAGAAATTGGACGTTTACGAAGCGTTTGCGAATCCGGAGGAAAGTTTTCGGGAAGGTCTGTTTTACGCGCAAATTACTCCGAATTTACTCATAGTTTCATGAGTGAGGCCCACTGAGTATTCAAAAATGCTGAAATGTGGAGATTTTCTGTGAAAAAAAAAAAATGCTTAAAATGGCCCAAAATAAAAGCCTTCTGCTTCTCTGACAGATGAGCCATGCGGAGGAGACAAGTCCATATTCTGCCAGATGGAGGTTCTGGCTCGTTATTGCTCGATACCAGGTTACAACAAGCTCTGCTGTGAATCCTGCAGTAAGCGAAGTGGCACTTTTGCTCCTCTTCTGCATGAAGCTGCTAGGACAGAGGAGGAACTTCGCTTCGGTTCAGCCTCACAACTTCTGGAGACACTCACAGCCTCTGTAAATGGAACTCTGAAAGTCCCACAGCTACACCAGCAGGGATCCTCATCACAAGGCCAATTTCCCAAGCAGACCGCCACTCCCCCCGCTCGCAAAGCCAATACCGAGAACAGCAAGACTCAAAAGCGCCTCAAACTCGGCACGAGGAACCTGCCAGCGATGACGATCCGTAGCTCGTGGAAAGAGGACGCCGCTAAAGATGCGCCGTGGCAGCTGGAAAGTTTCCAGGAGAGTCAGTGGCCGACAGCATCGTCCGAGGTGGAGAGATGAAGGATGGTTTGTCTCTTTCTTTCCTCTGGACTCTCTCTTAATTGTTCGTCGTAGACATAGACCTTTAACATTCATCTTTCCCTTCAGATCATCCTTAAGATATTTAAAAGCAAGAGAGAGTAAAGTGCTGGTTCACTTTCAGATGTTCTCAGTTCCCTCGCCAGCAGTATTTGTTTTTAAAACACACTTGTCAATCACACACTGTTGTGATGGGAAACATGCCAAAGAAGTTCTTACGATGATCCTCTCAGCAGCCTGGTCTATGGGGGTTTGGTGCGCGTACATGAAGAGACTCCGGTGGCACTCGCGAGGAAACGCTTGTAGTCGTATCAAACTTCTCTATCTTTTACCAGCTCCAAACACGGTTGACCAATTAATATTTATGAACGTTCCTGTAAATACTGTATATGGAAAATGTCAGTATTATTTTTACAAAAATACAAACGGAGGAGTTTTAAAATAAGAGATTCAGGAGCATTATCGGTGCTTTTTATATTAAGAACACTTTAATAATATGTTAGGAAATGTGCTTTGAGTTCAGCACTGAAGAATATATATTCCAAAACGGCATGAGCCCCAGGAACAAGTGAATCAGTGAAATTAAAATAGCCATAAAATATTCACTTTTCATTCATGAATCAGCCTCTCAGCAAGTCACCGATCGAATGAATTCTCATAGACTGTGAAGATCTTAGATTTCCCTTGTTTTGTCTTATGAATTTACCTTTGCAGCCAAAAGTTTGCTTAGCCAACAACAAAACAGAGTCAAGCAGCTTCACCATGATGTAGGAGACCCGTCGTGAGATAAATTGATTGCTTAAGGCCAGATTAGAAGGAGTAAAGCTGGACTTTCTGGAGATCTTATACTGTGAGACACTGCACAAGTTATCTCACTTGTCTGAGGGAGAGGAAAGCTATTTATTTTTATAATCAAGGATTATATCACAACCACAATGCATCTGACTGCAATATCAAGAAAACCAGTTAGTCTATCAGTGGAGTTCAGCTGTACACACACGTTCACCTGTGTGTCACTGTAAAGCTATTGTATATACCATTGAGAACTTGAGTATTTATTCAGATTCAAAGTTCAACATCATGTCTTCTATGCAACATTATCTGTTATTTCAGACCAAAAATGCAAACTCCCATTAAGTAGCAAGAGTAGCTCACAAAAGTAAACATAGAAGCAAAAGTAGACGTGTGAATAACTTTATTGTTGTTGTTTTAAATGCTATTTCAGATACAGTAAGACACATGCTCAGTTTGAGATGTTAAAAGGGAAAGCTGTTTCACAGCCATTTTAGAATAGAAAAAAATTGCAGAGAAAGTCCTAAACAAAGCTGTCATTTACAGTGATTCATGTTGTCCTTCACCCACAAATCCCCCAATCCTCCACGAAACTGTTTTACAGTTAATTCGTAGCTTTTGAAAAAAAAATGATAGTGGGTTTTGATCCTCTAGAATAGACAATAGTTGTATCTGCATACAGATAGTGTCAGTTCTCTAAACCAACGAAAGCTGAGGTGAACGGTGTGTGCATCACACAGAAGCTTTCATTTTCTGCTAAAAAACTATTGCTAATATTATCGACAAGCTTTCAGAGACCCAAAAGAATGCGAGATAGTCGAAAATGACAATCCCTAAGCCACAGACAGACACCCAACCTAAAGGATAAAGCTTGTTTATCCTCACAATTCCAAGTTTATGTAAGTGTTTAATTGTTGTTCCGGCTTACAAAGACACTTTCAGTCGCTAACCGCTTGCAGTCATTTCTTTTCGTTTTAATTTGTACTTTTGTTAGTTGTAAAGGAAGTGTACACTACTGAGGCTGTTTGTTGTAATGGGGAGCACATAGCAATAAAGAAAGTAATAAACACCACACTGTCTCTTGAGAGAATTTTTTTAGGTTGGCTTTATTTTTTCATCAAAGGTGAACTCTGTTTTCTCCTTTTCGCTACTTTGCCCTTACAAGACTCTTTGCAGTATAAATCCATGTTTGTAATCCTACGCTTAAAATTGTGTCTTCCATTGTGTTTGTGAAAACAGCAGCTGCATACAGCAGTGTTTTCAAAATTTCTTATATAAATCCTGATATCAAATGTGTTGTGCTGAGATGTGTGTTAGTCTGTCTTTTTTTAAATTTGCACTGTTGTTCTGCTCACAACACCAAATGCACTGAAATTGCTCTTGATTGAAATTTCCTTTGTTCTGTCACAATGGATGCCCATATAGACTTCTCTATAGAAGTCAATTATTTCCTTTAGGCCAAACATTTATTATAGTATTCAGTCGCTTGAAAGTGCTTCCCTGGCGGTGTATATGGTGCTCATATAAAAGTATAATCTGGGCTGCCAATTCATTTTCCAGCTCACCATACCTCCAGGCTTAAAATTGCTACAGTATATTATGAAAGGCTCTAATTTCTGCAAAGACCCATTCAGATTAATGAGAACTTCAGGACATTCATTATTTTCTGAATGGTATTTAAAGATCACTAAGAAAATTACAATTTACATAAAGGGCATTCTAAATAAAATACATTTCAGTGTAAGCAAGATAATATTAAAGAATCCGCTTATAAAAGCAACCTTAAAGGGATAGTTCACACAAAAATAGCAATTCTTTCATCATTTACGTACATTCATATTGTTCCAAACCCACAAGCCTTTAGTAAATCTTCAAAACACAAATTAAGATATTTGTAATGAGGTTTCTGTCCCTTCATTTAAACTTCAAGGTAACAAAAACTTTAAAAAGGAATTGTAAAAATAATTCATCTAAACGTGTGAATATCACTGTTAAGAAATAAATACATCCAAGACTTGGATTTGACTGCATGATTTACTTGGATTCATATTATAACTCTTAAAGGAGAAGTCCACTTCCAGAACAACAATTTACAAATAATTTACTCACCCCCTCTGTCATCCATGATGTTCATGTCTTTCTGCAGTCGTAAAGAAATTATGTATTTTGAGGAAAACATTTCAGCATTTTTCCCCATATAATGGAACTTCCAAAATACGATCCCAAATGCGGTTGTAAATGATCCCAGCCGAGGAAGAAGGGTCTTATCTAGCGCAACGATTGGTTATTTACATATTTAAAAAAAATACAATTTAAATACTTTTTATTCTCAAACGCTCGTCTAGCCTTGCAGTTCTTGAACTGTGTATTCTGGTTCAAGACAGTTAGGGTATGTCGAAAAACTGTATTTTCT